>PVJH01011926.1:0-40116 GCA_004026705.1 Nesogale talazaci | reverse complement strand
TAATATAGTCTTTTGTGAATCAAACAGTTTCTCTGGTCACAGTCTTGGTTCAATTGAGGAAGATTCTTTCAGGTTTTTCCTATTCTTAGTATAGACTGACTTCTACATCAGGATCTGGACCCTGCTTCAGATTTGTCGACCTTCTCTTACATTGGCTGCCAATCCCAAGAGCTATCAGCAGATTGCTGACCTTGGAGTCATTAGTTTAATTTTGGATTTATTCAGCTCAGCTCTCACCAGCCTGTGGTCTTCCCACTTCATCTGTCTGCTTCTTGTTTATCAGATCCTACAGCTGCCGCCGTCTGGAGAAACCAGCGGCTTACATCTAATGCAAGGACTTGAACTTAACTGGGCTTAACCAATTCTACAACTCTGTGTGCTATATCTTGATAAAAATCTCTTTGTTATACTCATACACATACAAGAACCACGGGTTTTGCTTTTTTTTTTTTTTTGAGAACCCAGCCTAATACACAGCTAGTCCTCAGACGACCTCCTTTTATATGGGATTAAAGATGTGACCTGATTTAATGCTTTGTATACTACCTTGCGCCTCTAAAATTTGATGGGTTCTCATGAAATCATATTATGGGGGATCATTATATGACTTCCAAAGTACATAATTTCATAACTGCCAAGCCATGGAGAATCATTGTTTAGCAAAATTGACACATTTTACAAAACACAATTCAATACATGACAATATGTAAGTACCTAATTTTTTGTTTTCTCAGAGCTATTTTTTTACTGTTTTGCTGTTGTTATCTTTTTTCCTCATTGATTTGAATTACCTCTATATAGATGAAAAAATATTACCCTTCGGTTAAGCAAAATGCATTGCATTTTTCTTAGTTTCTGTTTTCTGATTTTGTTTTCATAGAGTTATGCTAATTTTGATGTGGTGCAATTCATCATTCTTTCTTTTATAATTATTGACTTTTGTGTCTTACTCATAAACCAAAAAGCCAACCAAATTTACTACTATCAGGTCTATTCTGGCTTACAGTGACCCTGTAGGACAGAGTAGAAATAGCATCTTCATAAGGTTTCCAAGGCTGTAAGTCTTCCCTGACCCAGATGGGCAGGTTTTTTGCTTGTGGGTCCGTTAGTGGGTTCAAACTGCCAACATTTAGGTTAGTAACTGAGCACTTTAACTACTGTGCACCCAGAATTCCTTAGTCCTACTGGTAAAGTCACTCCCAATCTATGAGCATCAGAGAGAACAAAATCTCTTATTTAAATTTAAAGCCTACTCTAACATTGTTAAGTATTTAGAGTTTCAATTTTCATTTGATAAAAGGAATATAGTAGTCATTTTTCAGATATTTATTAGTTTCTTTTGCTCATGTCTTATTTTAATATTCTTCAAAAGTATTCTGTTTTTTATTATGTAAATATGACAGCTTCCTCATTAAGTCTTTTCTTAGGTGTACTAATTCCCTAAGATTGCCTTAGTCAAGTACCACAAAGTGGATGGCTTATAAAAACAGAAACTTACTGTCTCATAATTCCAGAGGCTGGTAGTCTAAAGTCAGTGTGCTGGCACAAGAATGTTCTCTCTGAAGATTCCTGAAGGAGATCTTCCCTGTTCTCTTCTACTTTATTCTTGTACCACAGGTGTATCTTGGATTGTACATGCATTTTCACTTGGTGATCATTACTCTCTTCCCTTTAGACACACCATTCTGATTGGATTAGGACCCAACCTACTGTGGGATGACCTTATATCAAAAGACATTTCATCAAATTTTATTTCCATAGATGCCAAGGATTGGATCTTTGACATCTTTGTTGTTACCCTCCCTACTCCTACTGCCCCCTGATCATTGCTGATATGAGATGGATCTTGGGTGAAAGGAGAATATCAGAAAGATACTTACTTGTGCCTTATTGACTATACCAGGGCATTGGGCTACTTAGGTCATAACAAACTATGTGTAACTTCGAGAAGAATGGAAGCACCAAAAACTTCATTGTGCTGGAAAGGAACTTGTGCATTGATTAAGAAGCGGTTCTGGAAACAAAATAAGGGAGTTCTGCATGGTCTAAAATCAGAAAGGTATGCATCAGAGCGGCATCCCTTTACCATACTTATTTTGTATGCTGAGCAAGTAACCAGAGATTTTGGATTATGTGAAGAGGAATTTGGCACTAGGCTTGGAGGAATATTTACTGACAATTTGCAATATACACATGACACAGCATTGCTTGCTAAAAGTGAGAAAGATTTGAAACACTTGCTGATGGAGAACATGGATTGCAGCCTTCAGTACGGTTTACAATCCAATACAATGAAAATAAAAATCCTAAAACTTAGACTAGTAGGTAACATCATGATAATGGAGAAAAGTGTCAAGGATTTGGTCTTGGGTGAGTCCAAAATCAATGCTCCTGGAAGCAGAAGTCAAGAGATGAAGTGATGAATTACACTGGCTAAATTTGCTACATAGATCTCTTATAGTGTTGAAAACACGATATTACTTTAAGAATTAAGATACTTTGGATTCAAGCCATAGTATTTCTAATCATCTCATTTGCACATGAAAATTGGACATGTTGCCTCTTCTGATTTGGAGTTCTGTTCCACACTTTTCTTCCGCTGTATGCAGGACATTCTAATGTGATCATTCTGGGACCAGCTGCTAGAACTAGCAAGGCACCATCTAGTTCTCCTGGTCACAAGATCGTGGAGACTGGTGTTTGAGTGGTCCATTACAATGGTCGCTAGATTTATTGCTTCCACATGCCATTCTACCTTCGTGGTTCTTCTTGTCTCCTTTTTGCTTCACTACATTCATGGCTATATTTGCATCCAAGTACAAAAATCCTCTGTAAAATCCACTTTTACTTCCACACTATTTGGCCTGCAGGTGTGCCCATGCAGCTACTCATAGATTATAATTACAGGGGTGTGAATATAATAAGATCTCCCTCAGTTGCCTTTAACTCTTGCTACACTTTCAGTGTCTTTCCTTTTCTCTATCTCCCCCCGCCCCGCCCCCACCATTCCTCTTACTGGATATTGACTTCTTCAATCAATTTCACAGGTGTTACCTTTGAGCCAATAACATATTTTGAGCAAGCTATAACATTTGATGCTTCATATTGAAGGTTACTTCCTAAACATGAATTTATTTCACTTGTACTTTTCTATGTGGGTGTTATATGTATATAGAAATATGCTTAGGGCTGAGCACTGGTGGCTAAGTGGTTGAGTGCGGGACTTCAGCCCGAGGGTTTGGTGGTTCAAATCCAGCAGCAACTCTCAGGAGCAGCACAGGGTAACTCCCACAATCACCAGAGGGCAGTGATGCCAAAAAAAACCCACCACCACAACAAAAAGAAATATGCTTAATTTTATAAATACCATTAACAACTATTTATGACTAATAATTATATAATCCTTTAATCATTTCATTGGGGGCTCACACAATCCATATATCTACCCACTGTATGCAAAGCACATTTGTATACTTGTTGCCATCATCATTCTCAAAACACTTTCCACTTAAGTCCCTGGTATCAGCCCCTAGTACCCTTTCGCCACTACCTCCTCCCCCACAAACCCTCGGTAATTTATAAATTATTATTATTATTTTGTCATATCCTACACTGTCCATTGTCTCTCTTCACCCACTTCCCTGCTGTCCATACCTCAGGGTGGAGGCTATCTGTAGATCCTTGTAATCAGTTCCCCCTTTCTACTCCATTTTCTCTCTACCCTTCTGGTATCACCACTTT
Organism: Nesogale talazaci; assembly: GCA_004026705.1. NCBI lineage: Eukaryota > Metazoa > Chordata > Mammalia > Afrosoricida > Tenrecidae > Nesogale > Nesogale talazaci. The sequence goes on along the minus strand of PVJH01011926.1, from coordinate 36,375 downwards.
TACCACTGGTCCTGAAGGAATCACCTATCCTGGACTCCTCATTTCCGGCTCTTTCTGTACCATTCTGACATTCTCTGATGTCACTGGACTCATCTTTATGACGCTCTTCCTGCGATCCGGCAGTGTTGAATTTCGCTCTTAGTAGCTCTCCTGGGCTGATTTCTGCTGAGTCCTTCTGGTGTACACCACTCATTCGCTGTCTACCCAGAAGTCTCCCCCTATATTATGAATTCTTACTGTGTCTAATAGCTACACAATATATTCTCCAATTTTTCAGGTACACAATAATAATATTTTCAGCTAACAACAATGTTGAATTCTTCTTGTAAATATATATTACTCTTTTTCTTTCTTTTGCTATTTTTCTTGACTAGTTCTGTCAGAATAATTTATGATAGTAGCAGTAATGAGCCTTTGTCCGCTCTCTCGTTTTAATATAAATCTTCCCATTGCTGCAACATTTTGCTTGCTTTTGCCTTGATGTACAAACACACTCATATTCTTGTTCAGGTTTTACATTATATGTGCAGATACATACTTATTATAAAGAAGCAGCCTTCTATTCCCACTTCAATGAGCTTTTTTTTAAAACGACTGCTTTAAATTTTATCTAACGCTCTTTAGTCTATGAAGATAATTATTCCTTTCCATTTACCCAAGACAGATTAAGATTGTGGATCATATTAAAACATTGCTTTATATTAAATCATCTGTCAATTCTTAGTGGAAGCCTCTTTGATCATGGTGCACTGTTTATTTAAACATCTCTGCTAATATTTACTTACAAATTCCTTTGAATTGATATTCAAGGGTGCCATTGGTCTTCATTTTTATTGTGCTGGATTAGTTATGGACAATAGGTAAAGGGAGCATTTTCTTTTCCTTTGTGGAACTCTAGCTCACAGAGAAGTCTGGCAATGCTGGCTTGTTCCTTATGTGCTTTCCTTTAGTCTGGACCCTTTGTTTCTTTTCAGCGGGGAAAGGCGGGCAATCAGAGGCAGTTTATTAGGTCTGCTTTCTCCTCCACCCAACCACTCCTCTAGCTTATTTCTGGTAAAGATGGTCTTTCCTTGATTTTTACTTAGTTGGTCTTGCCTTTCTTGACATCCATTATGAATTTTTTTACAGTGTGTCTGAATGTATACTTTTCTAATGTAGATCTCCTATTCATATGTTCATTTCCTTGAATTGTAATTTCATTCAGCATATTTCTTTTTTATCTTCTTCACCTGTTCCTTCCTTACCAGTGAAGATGCGTGTTTGATTTTATAAACGCAGCTCAAACGACACAAAATGTAGGTGTTGCAGGATTATTTAAACAACAGACTTGAAACCTCAAATGACTCCCTTGATATTTTTATAGCAATTTTCTTAAAACCACACACACAGATTGTACCTGTGCTTGAAATTAAATACTGAAAATTGTAAGATAATATATTAATATCAATGTTTTACATTCTGAACCAATGAAAGCATGATTAACTAATATAAGTTATAAAAACTATGAGAGCCCTGGAAATGATCTCTAACATTTGGTTACCAGAACACTTAGTTTTCAGGTGTAAATGTCAGTATCCTTTCCTCATCTTTACTTCTTTACCACACTATTGTCTATTTTTTCCCCTTTACTCAATTGTTACATCAGTATCTATTCTATTTGCTTTTCTTTGGGGGAAGCTGCTATTCCCAGGAAGCCAATCTTGGAAGTAGCTGATGAATTAACACATTGTACTAGAAGGGGTAGCCATCTTAAAATATCCTTTTCACAAAGCAATCACAGGAAAAATCTTTGGGAAATCTGTGGTTGATGTACATATAAATTTGTGCACACACAAATACACGAAATACTTCGAGACAACACGCTTCCTTCAATGATGGCCACTGTTGTCGCTTGGTGCAGCCTAGTTGGTTCTAACTCATCGTGATCAATGGAAAGCTTCTCAAGTCTGTTCCTCATCATTGCTATGTTTGAGCCCACGGTTGCAGTCATTGGATCCAATCATCTTGTTCAGGGTCTTTTTTCTTTTACTGACCCTCTACTGTTCCACTGAATATTATCCTTCTCTAGGAATCTATCTCTCTTGAGAGCATGTCCAAATGGGGTCCGACAAACCCCCGCATCATCTTCACTTCTAAGAAATACTGCTGTTGTACTTGTCCTAACATGGATATGTTCATTTTTTTTGTCAGTCCATGGCATATTTAAAATTCTTCATCTTCCAAAGCAATTAAATTCATTACTTCAAGCTGATTCTGACTCATAGTGACACCATAGGACAGAGTAGAACTGTCCCAATGGGTTTCTATGGCTGCACATCTTTACCAGAGCAATTAAATCACTCACTTGTATAGCAGTTGGCTTTGAACTGTTTATCTTGTAGTTAGCGTAAACCTCTATGCTACCAGGGCTCATTTGCACCAACAGGATAATCAAATATAAAGAGTGTTTACCAGTTTCCCTTGTTCAATTTCCAAATTTCATAAATGTATCAGCTGATTGAAAATACAATGGCTTGTGTTGGGCACATCTTAGTCCTAAACATGGCATCTTTGCATTTGAACACTTTCTATCGGCCTTTTGCAGCAGAGTTTCCCAATGTACATTATTTTCTGCTTCCGTGGGCATGGTTTGTGGACTTCCATATTGAAGTTGTCAAATGAAATCCTTTAAATGTTGATAGGTTCCCTGTTTATCGTGATGTTGCTGATTGGTGCTATTGTGAGGGTTTTCTTTGTGCTGAAGTAACATTGGTCTTGAAGACTGGACTGGGATATCAATCAGTAATTGCTTCATGTTCACTTTACTTTTGGTAAGCAAGGCGGCATTGTCTGGTTGTCCCAGCTTGGTGATAAGCCTCCCTTCAGTCTTTTGAAAGTCTACTTTTTGGAGTTTTCTCAGTTATTAGCAGGCTCTTATTAACATGACTCTTTTTCTTTTTCTATTTGAAGAAATTTATCTAATACTGTAAACATTTAACATTGAGTAGAGCACTTTATACCTGAGCAAATTATCATTCAATTAAGTGTGTTTTTATTTTGTCTAAAAAAAATCTCTCCATTATAAAATGTTAAAAGTTACAATATTCCAATTAATCTCTAACTTCATATTTCTTTCCAATCAAGTGGAGATCAAAATGTTGAATTAGGTCATTGGCAAGTGATGAAGAAATAATTGCACAGCACCTTAGACGCGCATCTTTATAAAACTGCTACAGGAAGCTGAACACAATGAATAATCCATAAAGAATATTGCATGTATGCTTGCATTAAAAGCATTATTCTCTCAAGCCTTGAATATTCCATGAACAACCCCATTTATCTTTTATTGATAACAGACACATTATAAATCACCAATAAGGTATAGTATATAAAGATCTTGTAATACCACAAGATTTAAAAATAGTACCTGGACTATATTTCAACTCACCTCTTATTTTTCAAAAACTTCTGGTGATTAGTGCAAAAGAAAAAGTGCTTTTTTCTGTTATAAGAAGCTTTCTGCTTAAAGTATTTTTAGGAAAAGCTCATACTAGTAAATTATATATCAAAATTTCTTTTCTTTTATATTGTCATTCAAAAAGTAAACCAGCAAGTATAAATTTGAAAGATATTTATAATGCACATTGGTTATGTAGGGTAGACTGGTGGTCATGCCAGCATTTTTGATTTCTCTCTTTGGGTCCTTACTCTTCATTCCGAGCTCTTCACAGTCTTCCAGCATAGCTCATGGATGCATTTGCTCACGATTCTCTCTTACTGGGATTCATTTAGCGATTGTGGAAATAAATTTTCTGTGGCCTAGTTTAGTTAATGACTTAAGAATGGAGATTTTTAGGCAGCTTTCAGAAATACACAGTTCTTCCACAAACCTTTCTGTGTCGACATATTTCTTTTTGTTTCTACGCTATAATTATCATTGGCTATTTATTTAGCAAGATGGATACATAATGGGGAAACCCTAGAGAATAAAGAGTGGTAAACTGTTAGTGTTCTGTGAACTAAATTACAGATAATGGAAATTCAAACACAAAAATAAAAATTGTTTTAACTGTAAAAGATGTACTTAAATACTGTATGTGTGAAAAGTTACAGCTAGGTGCTGAGGGAGATTTAACTAGCATTCCACATTAAAAGAAATTCTCAAGGTGTTGCAAAGATAGCTTCCAGATGAGTGAAGTATTTAAATAGAATTATTTAAATTGAAAATCCTAATTTTTTAAAATGTAATACATATATGTCTGTAAACTCTAGGAAAAGAAAGACATCTATTACAATAATTATAACATCTAAGTAAAGTCACAGTATCTGAAGCTAAAAAGCATTTGAATATCTTCTATCATTTTGCATTTATTTACTTCAGCTAATTTGGTTTCAGTTCCCTCGTCTGTAAAATGGAGAGAATAACTGTAACCAGGTAAAAGTATTTTTGCGAGGATAGGTTTTGCTGTCTGCCACTAGAGGGGGTGTGTGTTAGCTGAGGCCCAGATTGAGAGGTAGTAGTTATTTGGGGCTTGTGCTTATTGTGGTCAAGGATGGACTTAGAGGAGAGAGTGGAGATACCTCTTAATGCTTGGATACATTATTACTACTTCTCTTACATTTCAAGTGAGGAGAAGTTTGAAATCAAGGTGTCAGCAGAGTTGGTTCCTTCTTAAAATAATGAGAGAGATAGCATTTTAAAACCCAAACAACCTACCAAAAGCACTGTCATCAACTTGATTCTTATTTAAAGTGACTATATATAGGGTTTCTGAGACTGTAAATCTTTTCAGGAGGAGATTAGCATCATTTTTCTCCTGTTCTCAGTTTCTCTGAGTCTAATTTGACAGTGCAACCATGTCCCTCTCTTAATTTCTGGTATTTTCCAACAATCCTTGGTATTCTTTGTCCTGTAGATGCCTCACCACAATCTCTGCCTTAATTTCTGTAGTTCCTTCTTGCTGTTCTCTTCTCACTTTAAGATGACACTAGTGTTGGATTTGGAATACACTCTAAATCCAGGATGATTTTATTCGAAGGCCAGTAAGTAATACAACATACAAAGATCCTATTAACAAATTAAGTCACATTCTAAGTTTGCAAATAGATGTTAATTTGTATGTAACATTTTTCAATTCATCTTAGTCTTACAGATAGGCCTCAAAATCCACAACAATCCAAAATATGCAAAATATACACACCTCATTGCAAAGTGTCTAAAAGTCTCTGCTAATTTGAGCAACAACAGTAATATCTCATCTTCATATCTTCAATTAATGAAGACTCAGATCTTATCTTCTAAATAATCTAAATTAAGTATAGGTGAAGGCCTCAATATTTTTTCTTCTGGGGCAAAGTTTCTTTCCATCTGTGAGCTCATGAAACAAATTATCTGTTTCAAAAATAAAATAGTAGGACAGGCAGATATTTTGACTGGTGAATTTAATACATTTATATACTAAGTAATTAAGGATAGAAATTATTCTTCTGGTGTCGTTTTGTTGTGCGTGTTTCTTTTAGTTTGCAGGCTTTTTATGTCTGTTTGATCATTTTTTTGTTTTAAAGTTTACTAAATATTTATGATTTTCCTCAAAAAAATTTTGATGAGAAGGTTTAATCATTTTCTTTGAGGCTGCTTTGTAGTTTATTTCTTTCTCCCAAGTTTAAAGCAATATAGAATATCTTGAAGTCAACTTGATTTCTTCTCTTACTGTAAGTTCAATAGCTAAACTATTTATCCCATCCCTTTAGCTTATAATGGTTTTCATTTACACATTGGTACCTTGATTCCACATTTAATCTGGCAAAACAACAAAAATGTCAAACTCAGAGCCATCGGGTCAATCTCTGTCGGAGTAGTACTGACGTATTGGGCTGCTAAAGAATAAAGAAGCTCAACATCACCAGCTGCCTTGTGGGAGAAAAGATGATATTGTGTGCCTCCATAGAGAATTCCAATCTTGGACACACACAGGCGCAATTCTACTTTGCCTGCAGTTTCACTATGAGTTTAATCTTGTGGAGTTTGTTTTATTTTGAATACTTCTATATCAGGCCTGACTTTAATTTTTGTATGCAAATTGCCTAATTTCATCCTTGTATTTGGTGAAAAGCTTTACTGGATTTAAAATTCTTGGTTCTGCATGTTTTTTCTTTCATATATATATATATATATATATATGATTCCTTTGCCTTCTTGTCTCTATAGTTTCTTACTATAATTTTGTGGCTGCTATTACTATGAAACCACTTTTATATCCTTATTTTAACTTTTTTGTGTGAATTATGTGAACACATAATTTATAGGTTCTCAGAGCACCCCATGAATTTTATATTCAGCTAATCATACACGTTTTATTTCAACTCATCCATTGCAATCCCTCTGATTCACCACCATTTAACCTACTACCCCCATGTGCTTTCGGTTTCCTTTCTTCTCTTTCCTGCCCCTATGAAACATATCTTGAATGAATGCTGCTCTCTTAGTGAGATAGTTGATTCTTCTAACATGGGCGTCAGCTCAATTCCAGACTTGAAAGGTGACCAAGTGTCTTGGGGTCCCATCAGTAGCTCACTGAAATCCACAAAGTTAATAAAATTCAAACTTGACCTTCCCTGACTAGTAAGGCTGCTCTCTCTTTATTTTGAAGTCTTATTGGTTCTTTGTCGTGAACTTTTCATTTTTCTCAAGCTACATTGATTTTGGATTTTCTTTTTGAAACCATTGTGCTGATTTTCTTTGGGAATCTTTTTTATCTGGGGTTGTTCAGCTTCTTGAATGCATACATATCAACTCACCTGTCACAGTATTACAAGTATTCTTTTAGCTGTTCTTTATCAATTTTCTTGGTGCGTTAACACTGCTTTCTTTTCATCTCTTTAGGTTCAGGAATTCCTGTCACATCTAAATTCTTTCTTTTGATTGTCTTCTACTGAATTCGTAGTTGCTATTAATTTTTCATCCCATCTTTCTCCTGATTGTCTATCTTCTAACTCACTAATTTGATTTTTCTCTGATGCTATACAATATATTTTCTAGTCCTCAAATTTGTTATCAACTTCGTGGATTTCAGTGTGCTATTTTTGTATGGTACAGGAATCTTCATTTGTGTTGTTATTTGTCCTTGCAGTGTTCTCCTGAATTACTTGGTTTTGGTACTTTTCTTGATTTTTCCCTACACATTTCTTGTTCTTTCTCTTAACCCGTTGAAGTTACATAAATTGCATGAAAAAATCCTTTTAATTTATTCTCAGGTAGTTGCAATGTCTTTCTTACTCTGGCTTTGTATTTTAGTCACTTGTTTGAATCACTCTACCTTGTTTCTTCATGTCAATTTAAAATATGTTTTTGTCTCTGAGGGCCTATGGTGGTGGTATGTTTGTTTGGTGATTACATGTTGGTTTGTTTTTAGGCGCTTTTACCCTGTTCTCCTAGATGATGCAATAGAAGTTAGAGTGGTATTGGCTTGTGTTTCCTATTGTGAGAGTACAGGAGTGTATAGCTCTCACCCTCTGGTTGAGGCTTGAGGAGCTACTGTTCTGTGTGGGCTACTTGGGCATGGTTGCTCTCTCTCATCAGGTCAAACAAGAAAAAAAAGAAATCCAAGAGAAAAATACAAACACAGGCAATAGCAATGAAAGAAAATATTCAGAGGATATGATAAAAGCAACTAATTCGACCGCAATAAGAAAAAATAATGTTATTGAAATTGAAAAAATGATGAAAATAAATTTAATACTGAGATATGGTGTATTATGATGCCTAATGACTCCATAGGGCAGAATAGAAGTGCCCCAGTGGGTTTCTGAGACTGTACATCTTTTCGGGAGTAATAAGTTTTATAATCTCCTCAATAAAAACAAAAAGAAAAAGAATGGTGAAAAGGGGATCTTTCCATAGGTAAACAATTCTGTGGAGGAGAGGGAGAGAGAGAGAAGAGTATAGCAAAGGAAGAAGGAAGAAGGAAGGGAGCAAAGAAAAGAGACAGAGAGAGGTAAAGAAAGAAAGGCAACAAAAAAAAAAAGAGCAGATTTAAAGAACATGTATCTTTAAAGAACAAGGGAAGGAAAGCGAAAAGAGAAACCTGGGGGAGGGCAGAAGCTAAATTGGAAAAGCACTATGTCTGAGTGTGGATAGCACCCCTACCTGCCAAAGAGCTTCCAAGGTTGAGCTTGGGAGATTGTTGGCATACACAGTTGGCCTTATGGTGTCTGGGATGAGGGCATCTTCCACATGAATGGTTTGCATAGGTTCCGAGATACTTCTTCCCAGAAGTAACTATTTCAGGATTGAAGGAAAGGTAGGGGAGAGTAGTTGGCGAGGGAAAGAATTTTCTCATGCCAGAGATATGTGGGGGACCCGAAATATAATTGTTTAGTATTATAATTTTCTTAGTTTTATCTATTCATGAATTCTATTTTCAGGCAGTAAATTTAAAGCAGGACTCCTTAAAAATTCTCTCCAAAAAAGAGAGAGAAAGAAATCAATCTACACAAAGCCACAACTCATGGAATGCAAATTGAAGTTGAACTATACTTACATAAACTCCTCATATCAACAGTACCTTAAAAAAAGTATCTCCATATCCCTGATATTCAGCCCTCTTCAGAGTTCTCCAGTCTGAGGATGCAGATGTGCAGGGGTTGGTGTACCTGTGTATGTGTGTGTGTGTGTGTGTGTGTGTGTGTGTAGTTTCTAACCTCTGGGTGAGTTCAGGTTGTGTCTGTTCCTATATCTGGCCACTAGAGGTATGGCTACAAGAAAGGGTCACATCTTTGTTTATATGTTTTTTGGCATCACTGCCCTCTGGTGGTCGTGAAAGGTACCCAGCCTTGTTCCTGGAGAACTGCTGCTGGATTTGAACCACCAAGACGATGGGCCGCAGTCCAGCACTCAAACACTCTGCCACCGGGGTTCAGCCAACATATTATTGCCAGCCACACATGTGTGCTTGTGCTCTCTACCTGCTGTCCTGATGGAAAGCTATTTGCACATGTTCAAGACGATCCAGTGTGTCGGGTCAGTCACCTGCTCTGTTTCCTCTCCCGGTCAATATTCAATTTACTTTTCTATCCTTTTTCTGAAGCTCAGCATTCCAGGATTATCATCCAAATCTGTGTCATTTAGTCTCTTATGTCTTCATTTTATTGTTGATCTGGATAGTATGTCTCCCTAGTCTGCCATTGTGCCAAAATTTTGCAGTTTTCTTCATAATTTTCATCACTTGTTTCTTGTCAGTCAAATTTCCTTTAGCCTTCCTATTTCTACCTAAAGTGTCTTTAAGGGAGTCTAGACTTTTGCTCCACATACCTCAAAATTCTAACAGCCACAGATGACTGAAACCAGAAAAGAATTTGCAATTGATGTTGGTATAATAATGTTCCAATTTTCAATACCAAAGTCTGTATCAGTAAATTTATTACAGAATTAAAAAAAAACCTAGTAGGGCTAAATTCTCTATGAACATATGTACCTATCTATGAATTAGTCTACCTATCACTAATATAGCAGCTTAAAGGAAGTGGCATACATAATTGTATTAGTTGGAAAGCCTAAAATCCAAAGAGTGGGGAAAAAAAAAGGAGCGAGTGCTGCTTTATCTATCTATCTATCATTTTCCAACAGTTTTATTGACATCTAATTCACACATCATAAAATTCAGTGGTTCTATCATAGCAAGAAGAGTTGTACTATTATCATCACAATCTGTTTTAGGACATTTTCTTTGGTCATATTATTAGCAGTTGCCCATTTCCCTCTAACATCCCCTGCCATACCTCCCAGGGACTATTAATCTAGTTACTGCCTCTATTGATTTACTTCTCTTGGATTTCATATACAGAAAAACATTAAAAAAGATAAATAACCAACAAATCCTCATTTGAAAAGAGCACAGTTGATATTTAAAACTAGAATGAATTTAAATAGATCATAAGGAAGATCAAATGATAGGGTGCTAAATTTCAATGCCACTGTATCTGCACCAATCCTCTTTCGAATGTATTCTGCATATTAGCAAGCATATTCACACCTCTGGTCCATGGTTGGAGGAGATTTCTCCAGGACCTAATCTGTGTATATTTCCCCTCTCCTTAAAAAAAAGTGGGGAAAACTGCTTTAAAATATGTCTAAAAGGAAATCAAATGATAAGATCTTACAGGTTGACCTAACTACATCTGACTTAACCATACTTACCATGCTCTCTGATAACAAGGCTGTGTATCTTTATCAAATAGGCTGTGAGGGGATGTACCAGAGACTCAATCCAAGTGTAGACCCTGCAAATAGATTTGGGGCTTCCACTATCATCCATAGCCTTCTGAAAACAAGGTGTGTTCATAATTTAAATTCTGATGTCTTTCCATCCTTTAGAATTGGGTTCTATTATTTAGAATCCTTTGATCACACTGAATGGGATGCTTCTTTAATGTAGATTTGGCTGACACCACAATTAGATGGCTGCTTGAGTTCTGCAGTCTTAAATAGAATTTATTGTACAAGGAAACCTCAGTTTTTCTCTTTAACCCTTACAACTAAATGAATGAGACCTGCAAACATTCTTTTTGTGCTTAAAGTCAACTGATTGTAGATGTCAGCCACATTTACACAATGCTTCCACAGCATACAGTATTTGGTTGAATAAATAGATACTGTAACTTAGCTAAAGAGTCTTGATGGCATAGCAGTTATGCATTTGACTACTAATTGAAAGGTTTCAGTTTGAGCCTATCAGGTGTTCCATGAGAAATAGATGCAGTATTCTGCTTCCATGACCATGATACCTGTAGCCTCTGGCAACCCATGAGGCAGTTCTACTCTATCTTGTTTCCTTGTGAGTTGGAATTGACTTGATGGCAGTTGGTTTGGTTTGATGGCCGGGTAGTTATGACTTACTATAGACTCAGCAGCAATGGCCTTGTATTTGGAGTCTATAACTTAGTCAAGTGAAAGCATAAAAGTACTCATATGGACATTGAACCTCCACTCCATAATCCCTTACTGCAGTATCACTTTGTTCTATTAAACTGACTATCCATCATGCTCACCTTCCCAACATGATCACTGAAGGCAAAGTGGGTGCACAAGCAAATGTGGTGAAGAAAACTGATGGTGCCTGGCTATCTTGAAGGTAGACAAACAGCCATCTAGCTAAGAAGCAACAAAGCACACATGGAAGAAGCACACCAGCCTGGATGATCACAGGATGTCAATGGGATAAGGTATCAGGCATCAAAGAACAAAGACTGTATCATTATGAATGAGAAGGAATGTGGACTGGGGACCCAAAACCCATCTGTAGACAACTGGACATCCCCTTACAGAAGGGTCACAGGGAGGAAACAAGCCAGTCAGGGTGCAGTGTAGTGTAGATGAAGCTTACAACTTTCCTCTAGTTTTTTTTTTTTTTTTGAATCATCTTATTGGGGGCTCATGCATCATTTTTCACAATATATAAATAAGCATACTGTGTCAAGCATCTTCACATGTCCACTTCTATTACTGTTCTCCAATTGTCCGCCTTTTCCCTTAAGCCCCTAATATCGACTTTTCCATCCCTTCCCCTCTTCCCATGATCTCTCCTCCTCACCAACCCTCAATACCTTGTACATTATTATTGTTCTGTCATATCTTACACTGCCCGACCTCTCCCCCAACCCACTCCTTTGATGCCCATCCTTCAAATAGGAGCTTGTGTGTATATCCTTACTGTTGATTCCGTCTCTCTACCCCACCTTCTCTCCACCCTTCCAGTGTATCCAATCTAACCATTGACCCAAAGGGGCCCATCCATCCTAGTTTCCCCATATCTCCAGCTCCCCTCTATGCTAGTATGACTTCTCCAGTCCATCTGGATTTGCAAGGTAGAGTTGGGACCATGATGGTTGGGGGGCGGGGAGGAAGGCTTCAGGAACTAGAGGGAACTTGTATGCATCATCACTGCCTGGCTGCCCCTTGACTGGTCTGTCTCCTCCCCGTGACTCCTCTGTAAAGGGGCGACCAATTGCCCACCAGTGGGCCTTAGGTCCCCACCCTGCTCTTCTCCTCCTTTGTAATGATGTGATTCTTGTTCTTTGGTGCTCGATATCTGTTCCCTTCAGCCCCTCCTGATCACGCATGCTGGTGTGCTTCCTCCATGTGGACTTTGCTGTTTGTTTGCTGCATGATGACTCGATTATCTTCAAGTCTTTCTTCTACTCTGTTTGCCTCTGTATCCATTTGTCTTCAGTGATATCAGGAGTCAATTGGTCCATTGATTTTGATTTTTGTTCTTTGATACCTGATTGTTTAAGCACTTCATGATTGAATAGGCAAGTGATCTTCTTTTATGGTGGGCTTTGTTGCTTCTGAGCTAGATTGCTGCTTGTTTATGCTCAAGCCTTTAAGACCTGGGATGCTCTATCTTTTGATAGCTGGGCCCATCTGCTTTCTTCACCACCCTTTCTCAAGCTCCTACATGTCCTTGATGCGTACCTTGGAGATGTGTGCACACAGTGATATATGTTTGTTTTGTCCCCCCTCCCCTATTTGATGTCTATTGCCTAGACCTTTCGCCACTTTCACCACCATCTGACCACGCTGGCTGTTGTGCTTCTTCTGTGTGGCTGTGGTCTCTTCTCATGTAAATGGTTTAATGTTTATCTTCAGGCTTTCAAGACACCTGATATATCCTTTGATGACTGGGCACCTTTAGCTTTCTTCACCACATTTGTTTGTGCACCCAATATGGAAGCATGGGAGGATGCAAGAAAAGAGAGCTATAGAGCCAGATGCAACCAGAGTCAGATGGACTCCATCCCTAGTAGTGGGCATGGCAGAGAACAGGGTGGGGGAGGGGCCAGGATCCCACACCCACAGGGACAAGACAAGAAGGGAGGAAGAGGAAGAGAGCTGGTCAAGCTCCACGCCGGCATATGAGGCTCAGAGGAATACATCCCTCTGAAGACCCATTGCGCCACAGAAAGGACTGGGCAAACGATTCCTGGAGGCACAAGGGAGGAGAGGAGAAGGAGGTGGGGACAGACACATGGGCGGGTTGGGGGAGCAATAAGTGGTTAGGAATCAATGGAAAGGAGGGTATGGGAGGTCTGGTCAGGATTAAGCAAGGACAATGAATCTATGAAAAAACAATGAAACACCAGTGAAGGTGGAACACGATGGTGGGACAGGAGGGAGATGGAAGGAAATAGAGGAAAGAGCTAAAAGGCAAAGGGCACTTACAGAGGTCTAAACATAGGTATGTCCATACATATATACAACTATCTATTATAAGATGGGAATAAATTTAAGAACATATCTGTAGGCCAAATATTAGGGTAGCGAGTGGACCTTGGGCCCTCACCCTGCTGCTTCCTCAATGCAAGAACACTTTGTTCTATGTATCTGGCATTCCTTGAGGCTCAATGGTCCTCTAGTTTTTTATTGTTCCCTCCTCACCACTATCACAATCCCAATTCTCCTTACAAATCCGGCTAGACCAGGGGATGTACACTGGTACAGATAGGAACTGGAAACACAAGGAATCCAGGATAGTGAACCCTTCAGGATCAGTGGAGAGAGAGGTATTACTCGGAGAGTAGAGGGAAGGTGGGGTAGGAAGGGGGAGCTGATTACAAGGATCTACATATAACCCCACTCCTGGAGGATGGACAACAGAAAAGTGGGTGATGGGAGAGGTTGTACAGTGTAAGACATGACAAAATAATAATAATTTACAAATTTTCATAGGTTCATGAGGGGTGCAGGGGAGAGAGTGGAAATGAGGAGCTGACATCAAATGGGGAGGGGGACAAAATAAACCATGGTTTCAAGCAGAAAGAAAATGTTTTGAGACTTATGATTGAAACAAATATACAAATGTGGTTGACACAAGGATCTACATATAACCCCACTCCTGGAGGATGGACAACAGAAAAGTGGGTGATGGGAGAGGTTGCACAGTGTAAGACATGACAAAATAATAATAATTTACAAATTTTCATAGGTTCATGAGGGGTGCGGGGGAGAGAGTGGAAATGAGGAGCTGACATCAAATGGGGAGAGGGACAAAATGGGTGTATGGATTGTGAAGAGTTGTAGGAGCTCCAAATAAATGATTTTTTAAAACAATCTTCATAATATGATACTTTTGAATCACTCCTGCTTTTTAAATACAATTTAATCTCAATTAGTGCCCTTTTCTTTATAATTATCATATATTACACAATTTAGAATAAATATTTTCAGTTCAAAAAATTCTGTGAGGAATGAAAATGCAATATAATATCACATTCAGAAGATACACATAAATTTGGAAAGGAATAATATATGAAAGAAATTAGATTTAACATTATAGTATCAAATGCTTTGGCATTTATTCAGGTTGTATAGTACATAATTGCATTGTGTAGTTTTTGCCAACAACTGAAATGGTGTTTTTACTTGCCAAAAGAACTGCATATGATATAATATTTTATATTTAATTATATATAAATGAATTCAAACCAAATGCCCTACTATTGGGTCATTGAGTCAGTTTCAACTTGCAGAGACCCTATAAGACAGAGTGTAACTGCCCCAGTGAATTTTTTGAGACTGTAAATCTGTTTAGGAATAGCAAGTTCCATTTTTTTCCCATGGGTGATTGGTTATGAACTGCTGAACTTGCATTTAACTAATAACTTGTATACACTATGCCACCAGGGCTCCCTTATTTGTTGATAGTTCTAAAATATTAATATACTCTGTTGATCTAGTCTAATATTTGATTATATAATAACAAATGAGCTCTATGATTAATTGCTTGAGGAGTTGCCATATTTTTGTCAGTGACTATATTCATGTTTTTAGAAGTCATAGTCAATTTGTCATGAGTTTGAATTAAGTCACTCAGATATGCCTGCAACTTTATAAACATTTTACGTATTACATTAAGATGTATCATAGCTTATATATTAAATATTATATAATGCTGACATTTAACTTTTAAATTATGAAGATGCTTCTAAATGCTTATAAACAATGCTGTCAGCGTTAACAATGCAAAATAAAAGATTTTTTTTTGCCATTAGATCATACAACATTAGTTATTAATAAGCGAACTAAAACTTACTACCATTGAGTCAATTCTGACTCACAGAGACCTGATAGGACAGAGAATAACTGCCTCTGTATGTTCCTGAGGCTAATTCTTTACAGGAGTAGAAAGCCTTATATTCTCCAGTAATGTGGCTCATGATTTTGAACCGTTAACAAGGCAGCTTGCAGCTCAAGGCATAAGGCTAAACCAAAATAATATCAACTGAAGTTTCACAAACTGGCCTGAGGTTCAAAACAATCATTTTAAAATGAAATAAATGAAGGTCTACTAAGGACATGAAGTCAAAATCTACTTGATAGCAGTGAAGTTAAGTAAGGGCATTAAAAGGAATCCCAATCCCAGTAGTTTATGCTTTGGGATGCTATCTCCAAGTTCATGGGTTCAAATTCACCAGCAGCTCCTTGAAAGAAAGATGAAGTTTTCTGCTGTGGTAAAGATTTATAGTCTTGGAAATATACAGGGACATTTCTATGCTGTCCTACAGGGAGTTAAGAGTCAATATTGACTTAATGGCAATGACTAGGTAAGCAACTCTTCCTTGAAGAATTTCCTGCTTTTCAATTTACACCATGTCAAAAGGCCAGTTTGTACATCCTTAAAGTATTCAAACAATTTTCCTCTGAAATTAAATGCTCTTTTGAGTCTTGGGAACTGTGTTAGTCAGGGTTGACCAGAGAAACAAATCCATAGATACTCGTGTGTAAGAGAGTTTTATATAAAAGGTAATTGTATATTAAGACAGTATCCCCACCCCGTTTACTCTAAGCCCATAAGCCTGATATTAGCTCATATGTCCAATAGCAATCTATAAAGTCCTTTTCAGACTCACAAAACACATGCAATGATGCCAAATGCAGGATGATCACAGGCCAGAGGGTTGAAAGTCTTTTGGATCCAGTGATGTCGTAAGCATCTCAGCACTGGCAGGAGTCTACATGGCTCTTCTGGCATTACAGGTCTGGTTGTGGACTCTCCAGCTCAGGACACTATGGTAGTTTCATGCATCTTGTCAGCTTCAATGTCTTTTAAGGAGTGAGCAGGGAGAGAGAGACATCTTCCGTCTCCAAGGAGGAAAAGACTGACTCCCCAGAATCCTCAGAAGAAAGCCACGCCCACACAGAGGTCTCATTGGCTTTGTTCTCATTGACAGACTAGACTCCACCCCTTTACTCTTAATTTTCTCAAGTCCCAAATTGACACCAAATTATGTAACTACCACAGGGACCCAAAAAAAAAAAAAGCCTGAAAGGACAAGGTCAGCTGCATTGTGTAAGATTTTGCATTGAAATTCTTGGAGGACAGCCCTTGCCACCTTCAAAGAATGAGTAGCTGAAATGCTGAGATGGAAACAAATTGTTTGACACTTTCTGTGGCCTTTTCCTTAACAAAGAAAATTTTGAATTTCCGTAAAATTCCTAATAAGACCCTCAGTCATCCTGTGCTCTTTTAGAAAATCTATTAGATTACACTTTTAGAATCACAAACACCACATATATGTCATGTGATTGACAAGGTCCTACTTTGGGTCAGGTGCATCTTAGTCCTCAAAGTGATCTTTGCTCTTCAACACTTAAAAAAAACCTCTTTTTTTTTTTTGTGGGCATCACTGTCTCTGGTGGTCGTGGACGCTACGCAGCGCCACTCCTGAGAGCCACCACTGGATTTGAACCGCCAAGCCCACGGGACACAGTCCCGCACTCAACCACTTACGCCACTGGAGCTCCGCTACATCTTCGACACTTTAAAGAAGTCTTGTGCGGCAGATTTTTCAAATGCAGTAAGTCATTTGATTTCTTGACTGCTGCATTCTTGAACATTGATTGTGGATGTAAGTGAAACGAAATCCTGGATAACTTCAATCTTTTCTCTGTTCTTCATGAAGCTGTCTGTTGGTCCCATGTGAAGATTTAGAGCTTTTTTTCTTTTTTTGCTTTGAATGGTAATTCATACCAGACTGGAATTCTTGATCTTCATAAGCAAGTGCTCCAAGTCCTCCTTGTTTTAGAAACTTGGGTTGTATCATCTGCATATCACATACTGTTCATAATCGTCATCCAGTCCTAAAGCTATGTTCTTAGTTTGCTGTTTGCCTAGTCTACATATTAAATAAACATAATGAAAGAGTACTACCTTGACACGCACCTTTTGACTTTAAGCCATGCAATACTTCCATTTTATGTTCATACAACTGCATTTTGAGGCATATAACAGTTCCACATGAGCACAATGAAGAGTTCTGGAATTCTCATTCTCCATAATTTTAACCATAGTTGGTTATAATCCACATTTTGACACATAGTTGTTGATAATCCACACTGTTTGATTCATTGCCAGTATAACACAGGTAAATATATACTTGTTAGGCTCAAAATGTCTCATGACAGTGAATTTTAGCAGAGTAATGCTTAGGATATAAATCTTAATTTGCTTCATCTAATTTTTGACAATTTTTAATTTTCCTAGATTCATGCTTTGTATGTGAAATGTTTAAAGTATTAGTAGATGTTTGCAGCTGTTTCTTTCTCATTTTGCGTAATACCCTCTCAGCACAGCATGTCTTAAATGATTACTCCTGTCATGTCATTCCTCATGATTCTACTTTGAAAGTTCTTATCCAGTTGTGTTATGAGAGTCTACTAACCCGATGTGTTCTATTCGGGTGCTTTGCTTGACAGTCTTCTTCTGTTATTCTTTAGGTAGTCCCTTCCCCCAGTGCTAGTCCTTCAGAAGTCATTAGCTTATTATTTTATGTACCAATATACTTGATTTTAAACTATGCAACACTTTTGACCAAAATTTTCAGTATATTTTAAATGTAGTTTTTTTTGGTCGTAAGATTAGGTGCCTCAGCTGAGTGTTTGGGCGGCTTATACTTGAGTTTACACAGTATCCTGCTTTTTATTCTGGAAACTTTGCTGAAATATGCCCACCATGGTTTACCCTGCTGGTGCTGGGTACTCTGGTATCACAGCAGCACATAATCTGCCTTCATGAATGAAACTGACAGACAAGTGATGTGTCCTTACATACAAAGTTACATATTTGTCTATGACATAGTTTGTGTCATTTCAATCGCAGAAAACAGCATTATATCTTCCAAATATTTTTTTGATATTATGGAAGTAATATTACCCTCTCCCAAAACCAAGCAGGCTAAATGCAGATTATCTACAGAAGTCATTTTTCAATAACATAAAGCAGAACAAAGCAAAACCTTAAATGATGTCTTTGCAGAAAGATAGGGGAAAAAGGTTTGTACTTAGCTCATCAATATAAAGCTGTCGTTTTTTTTCTGAAAGTTCTAATATATGTAAGAAAATGATAATAGATATGAAGCTAAAAGATCAAAAAGGTGAATAGTTGCTATTTATGGATCAGTAATTTAACTATCAGCACAGTTCAGGGAAGATACACATTGAATTCAGGGGAAATGAATAAGGTTTCTCTTGTCAACAGGAATGATTCATCATATCTGAACATGCCAGAATGAAATTACTTCTGAATTATCTGATTTTGTGTCCTCCAAATATCCTACTCATTATCATTTGACTTCAGGTTCTGAAGTCAGAATGAACAGCCTCTGTCCAGCTCTACCATTTAGTAGTTTAGGACATGTTTCCTCCTTTATTTGAGCTCCATTTTTATCATTTGGAAAATGAAATTAGAAAGAGTCTTCATGCCATAAGATTGCAATGAGAATGAAATAAAATAATGTAGGAATAAATGCTGAATTAGGCACCCCAGAAGTAAAATGGACATGACAGACATTTGCCTATAAATTGTTCTACCCTGAACTTTGGGTCCTTGACAAGATTACTGCCTTCCAGATGAGGGGACTCCAGCTTCCAGAGGCTAAGCATTCAGCAGGAGCTACATTCATTCCTCCAATAGGAGGGGTGAATTGGAGGAATACCAGGGCTGCAGCACAGGTGTACCTTCTACATGAGATTTTTTAACAGTGGAAGTTAGACTTCGTTCATGGAGTTTCCCAAATAAAGAACAGCATGAGAGAAAGATGAGGCTATCTACTCCCTGAAAGAATTGCTGTCTCCTGACCCTATAAGGATGGTTCTGCTCTGTTCAATAGATCTCTACTCATTGGAACTGGGTTTATTGTGATGAGTTTGATTTTTCAATTGTTACTTAATGGGAGACATCATTAGACCAGAATGGCTAAAGCATTCCAGCTATCATGACTTCCCCAACTCCTATTCAGTGCCTCTTTCCTATCCTCAGCCCTGTAGAAGTTGGAAGGAGAAGGATGAAAGAACCCACCCCCCTATAATTCCTTTCTACTTCCTACATAGCAGGCTATGGCAGTGGGAAGAAGGTTGATGCTGAATTAAATATCTGTGGGGTAGAACAACTGTACTGTTAATATCTGAAAATGAATGCATGGTCATGCATTCTACTCAGGATTTCTTAAGAAACTGAAAAGGAAAAGTAAACCATGCATTACTGTAGGGGACCAAAGCACTTTCACTTTTGTACTTGGCATAAAACAGACTATGCCATTAACAGGTCTTTATTTATTTTTCCTAATTTGGAACCATGTTTCCATATTTGGGAGCTCATGAAAAATATCTGTATTTTTATTGTCAAAAATCCTTTGATTTTTCTTTGGTCATTTACAAAATAAAGTTTTGGAAATATATTACTGAACATAGCAATAAATGTAATGCCAAGAACCCACTCCTCATGGATGAAGTTCAATCACTGGAAGGGCACAGATATCACACTCACTGCGAGGGGCTTTCTTCCAGTGCGCACACTGCTTCGATTCTAGAATGATCCACTGTCCCAGATTATGTGTGTATGTTTCTCTGCATAATTCTCAGGGCCCCATCTACATCTCTTGGCATTTATCATGCAGGTAAATTAAAAGGGAGTCTAACGCATGTGTGTGTGTTGTTAAGTCTTATAGTGTCATAAATATCATGCTTCATATGGTTTTAGACACCTTCTTTTTATTGGAACGCTATGTCTATTCAGTAAAGTTGTACTGGAGATCATCCAACAATGGTTGCAGCAGAGCATTGGTGAAGATCTTCCAGAAATTCCGAAAAGGGCATGGAATGAAATATACCTTTCTGATGTCAGATGGATCTTGGCTCAATGCAGAGAATACCAGAAAGATGCTTACTTGTGTTTTATTGAGTATGCCCAGGCATTTAACTGAGTAGAACATAACAAACTATGGATAGCCTTGAGAAGCATGGGAATTCCTGGACAATTACTGTGCTTGGGCGGAACTTTATCATGGAGCATGGGTCTAGAGGCAATTGTGGCAACAGAACAAGGGATTACTGCATGGTTTAAAAGTAGGAAAGGTGTGAGAGAGGGGTATATCTTGTTACCATACTTATTTACATTGTTAGCTAAGCAAATAATCAGAGAAATTGACTCATATTAAAAAAAAGCATCTTCATAAGATGAGCAAGTAGGTTTGCTAGTAGCCTTCGATATGCAGATGACACAACTTTAGCTTGCTGAAAGTGAGGAGAACTTGAAGCACTCGCTGATGAAGATTGAGGATTGAAGTCTTCAGTGTGGATTTAAAACTCAATATACAGGAGACCCAAATACTTACCAATCAACCAATAGGCAATATCAGGACAAATAGAGAAAAGGTTGAATTTATCAAGGACTTGGTCTTGCTTGGAACCATAATCAATACTAATGGAAACATCAGTCAAGAAATCAAATAAGCGCTGCATTGAATAAATTGGCTTCACAAGACTACTTTAGAGTATTGAAAAGCAAGGGGGTTGCTTTGGACTGAGGTAGACCTAACCCAAACCATGGAATTCTCAGTTGCCTCCTATAAATATGAAAGTTAGATATTGAATAGGAAGGACCAAAGATGAATGGATGCATTTGAACTGTGGTTTGGAGAAGCATATTAAAACAGCCATCGACTACTAAAAGGAGAAACATCTATCTTAGAAGAAGTAAGTCCAGAGAGTTCTTAGAGGCAAGGTTGGTGAGTACGGAGAGCTGGTCTTAAATACTTAGGACATATTGTCTGAAGAGATCAGTCCCTCGAGAAGCCCATCATGTTTGTTAAAGTAGAGGGCCAGCTACAAAGAAGGTGGCCCTCAACAACATGTCGCGACACTGTGGCTGTGCCAGTGGGCTTCAGCATAGGAACAATTGTGAAGGTGGCACAGGAAGAGCAGTTTTTCGTTCTGTGGTGTAAAGGGTGACCAGAGCAGACTTGATAGCCCTTCTAAAGTATGTCTCTAGCATAGCTGTAGTTCATTTGTTTTGCTGCTATGAATACCGTCTTTTGAACATAATATAAACCAACTTCTATGTGATTTTTTTGGTCTATTATTTTCATTGGATTCTGGCTGATCTTTCCAATCCTTTCATTTATTGAGAAAAGCTAAACAATTTAAAAAGCAAAGCAAAGGGCTGATGATGCATTTGAGATGTGGTGTTGTGCTGAAGAGACTGTGGACCACCACACAAGGAAACAAATCAGTCTTAGAATGTAATCAGAATGCTTTTTAGAAGCTAGAATGGCAAAACTTTGGTTTGATTACTTGACCATGTCATGGAGGAAAACTATTAAATGGAAAAGCTCATCTTATTTTATAAATGGTCAGAGAAAGTTAGGGAAACCATCAATGAGAGACAATGATACAATATGTGAAAAATATACTCAAACCTGTGATTGTGAAGATGGAAAGGAACTGGACAATGGGACATTTTGTTACACATAGATCATTATGAATTGAAATCAATTGAACAATAACTAACAATAGCAAACTTTATCCCCCCTCCTCCAAAACTTTGTTGTTGACAAAGATATCATTCCATATAAGTAGTGGTTAAAGGTTCATCCACAGAGGTAATATGTATTCTTAAGTTATTTCTCAACATCTTTGTTTTTGTGAGGTTATCTTTTAAAAATTAATTTCTAGTCAAATATTGTTGGTATATGAAACTCAATTTTAATAATGATTTGTTGGATCTTTTAGTTTGTCTAAGTAGATAAAAAATGAACTGAAAATAATGGAAATTTTGTGTACTCCCTCCTAACTTTTGTATCATTTATTTTTCTTTCTGTATAGCCTTTGCCAGAATTTCCAAGACCAAGCTGAATGGGGCAGAGGTGAACATAAGCCTATTTGTTTTGCCCCTGATCTTTAAAGGGAATGCATTAAATGTTATCCCATTAGTTACAATATTTGTCACACATTTTTTACTGAATTAGAAAGAATCTACCTCTATTCCTAGTTTTTAAGACCTTTTATGAAAAATAGAGCTTTCTTTTTATTACATGTCTTTCTTGTGATTGTGAAAATTACATAATTTTCCTTTTAGTCTATTAATGTAGTGAATTATAATTGACAGATGAAATCCAATTTCTTTGATAATTATAGGTATTTTCACTGGATATGATGAAAGCAAAAATGTGAGGCCTGTAGCTGCAGTAGCTCCGGCAGAGAACAGAGAATGAAGGCAACACAAGAAGGCAGCACAATTAAAATGGGAGATGATGAGACCAAGGTGCTGGCATTATTTTGTGCCCTGTGGTATGGAGCCACCTGGACTTCCCACTCTTGCTGTTTATAGAGTTAACCAGCAATCCCTTTGTTAAACCATTTCAATGTGATCTCCGACACTTGATTTTAAAATGTTGATTGCTAATTTGGGTCTTTCCCTTTTATTTTTATTTATATTTCTAAAGCGCAGCATTTGTGTACTACCTATCCAATTTCAATTTGAAATGCTAAAAAGAGTCTAGGTTTAAAGTCAAATTTTATCATGGAATAGTACCAAGACTCTGAATGTTTACCAGAATGTACCAGGCCAAAGTGATAACAACAGGAGATAATTGAGATCCAAACATGCACTGTCAAATAGTATACATTGTCCAGGAATTTGCCATGAGAAATCCTGGTGGTGTAGTGGGTTCCATGTTGGACTGCCAGCCAGAGCAGCAGTTCAGAACCACCAAGCCCTCCATAGGAAAAAGATGAGTCTTCCCACTCCCTAAAAGAGTCACTGTCTCAGAAACCCACAAAAGCAGTTTTACCCTGGTCTATAGGGTCACTGTGAATCTGAATCAACTGAAGGAAGTGAATTTGGCTCTTTGATTTTCGAATTCGATATGTTTGTTTGATTTTTTAATTTGTCACAAGGAATTCTTCAGGTAGATCATGTTTAAGACTTTCATTTTGTTTTAGAACTGATTTAAAATGATGCTTGTTACAGTGGAATCATTGCCCTATTCCTCTCTCTATTGTGATTATATTGTCAGATGCTCAGATGCTCTCCAGTCAGTTCCTTCTCATAGAAATCCTATGGTTGTTGTGTACAACAGAACGAAACACTGTCCACACCTGTAACATCCATCCTTGTAACTTTTGTTATGGTTCAGCTCATTGTTGTAGCCACCATGTTCATAGATCTCATTGTTGCTTTCGTGGCTATCAAGTTTATTCTGATCCATGGTGCCACAATAGGAGAGGGTAGTACAGGCTCTCTGGGTTTCCGAGATTGTGATTCTTTCCTGGAGTGGAGAGCCTCATCTTTCTGTCACAGAGCAGCTGGGGTTGCAATCTGTTGACCTTGTGGTAGCACGACATGGAACCCATGGCACCACTAAGGCTTGTCAGTTGCTGTTAGCTAAAATGGAAGCTCATTGTCAGTAAGTTGATTCTGATTCTTTGTGACTCTCTAGGACAGCACAGAACTGCCCCTCTGGATTTCTGAGATGGTAGCTCTTTAAGGGAGAAGAAGGCATCATCTTTCTCCGTGGAAGTGGCTGGTGCTTTCAAACCATTGACTTAGCAGTTAGCCGTCCATCATGTAAACACTATGCTACCAGGGACTTGTCAGATATTAGGTGTCATCAATTTGATTCTCACTCAAAACAGCCTTAAATATAGCATGATGTCTGCCACCTTGCTAATAATGGTTAATAAGTCTGAATCTATAGTTTTGGCTACTCTGTCAATCCATCTCTTGGAAGGTTTTCTTGATTTTTGTTGATGCTCTACTCTATGAACTTGGCAAATGCTGTCCATCCTAATAATTACTCTTTTCCAATGATGTATCCAGAGAAAACTAACTGAAGTCTTGCCAGCCTCACTTCTAAGGAACATTCTCATTATATACCTTCTAACACGGATGTATTTGTGCCTCTGGCAGACCACAGCACTGTCAATATTCTTTGTCCATACCCCATCTATAACACCCCCAAATAAATTAACCATTACCATTGAGATGATACTGATTCATTGTTGATTCTGACGCAGAGGAGAAATTCCCTATGTGATTTCTAAACCTGCAATCATTACCAAAGCACGCTGCCACACCTTCCTCCTGTAGTGTACCTGGTAGGTTCACACTGCTGCCCTTCCGGCCATCTGCCAAGTGGTTTAACCACCACAACGCTAAGGATCTTTATCCAGTTATACCCACTTCCTTTGAGTCAATCCCTGCTCACCGGAACCAGTGTGATTTCTAATGCTGTAAATCTTTATAGAAGCAGACTGACACATCTTTTCCCCAGGTTCAAAGCTCTGATCTTTGGTTAGCAGCCAAGCCCTGCAACATTGTAATATCAAGCAACTTTTCCCATAGTCTGTAAAGAGACCACATAAGAGCCAACAGAGTCTCCTAAGTCAGCTTGCCTGGCTTTGCCATTCTGTGATCTTGGCAAGGTTACCTGCACTATTTGCACATCTGTTCTTTTATAAAACCCAAAAGGAACTACCAGCCTTTACTTACAATTTACTTCCTATTATTGCTTTTCACAAACAATATGTCTTGTGTTTACTTGACACTGATTTAGCTTCAATTCCTGAAATGTTGCCCTGCCTTGTACCATTTCACAATTAATGGTATGCTGAATCTATAGCTGGAGTTATTGTGTATTTTGAGAATTTTCCAAACTAGAAATTGATACTTCCAGTAGTGTATCAGATAATATACAATCAGACAAGTTTTCTATTTGCTAATTTTTGGAAGTACATCATGAGGCCTTTCTTCCCATTCCATCTTAATCTGGAGGTTCCCCTGAAACCATCACAATAAGCCTGGTAGAATTTTAGATGCTGGCAGATCATCCTCCAGAACCAGAGCAGCACAATAGGAGAACCATGCACCCCACAATAGGAGAACAGTGACAGATAAGTAGTAGTGAGAGGTTTTGTGAGAGTATATGTGATAGGTTTTGAAAGTAATCAACACATAAGTATCATCTAATTAATATTAGGGACAATTATTACTGCTTTGAAAATATGTAGCTATGCATTGATACTATATTTGCTGAAGAAAAAAAAGACCCCCAGAGAAGGAGCTCTTTCAGTCTATAAAGATCTGTTGAGGGTTGACCTTCTGTCAGAAGGTTCTGTGAGGAGTTGTGCTAAATATGGGAGAATGGATGAGATTTCTTTCAGGCTTAACCTAGTTAATTTTGTCGTGAAGAAACAACAAAGAGAATTTTCACTGCTATGATCAGAGAGATAGTGATCAATAAACATTTTCTGGAAAGGGCCAGATAGTAAGTACTTTGGACTTGGTGGTCCATATGATTTCTGTTGAACTCCTCTGCTTTTGTGTGAAGTCAGTCATGGGTAAAGTGTGAACAAAAAGAGAGTGGCCATATTCCAATAAAGGATAATTTATGGGCACAGACATTTGAATTTCATATAATTCTCCCATGTTGTCTTTGGATTTATTTTCTGACCACTTAAACAAGTAAATGCAATTTTGCTTCTTTTGTTTATTTTGTTGTTGATTTTTAACAATATATGCACATAGTCAAAAAAAGCCCCATAAAAGCAAAACCCACTGTAGCAGTCACATAATCTGGTGTCAATTTGAGGATTAAGAATGTAGAGGTGGGGGTTGAGCCCCGGTGGCATAGTGGTTGAGTGCGGGACTGCGGCCCACGGGCTTGGCAGTTCGAATCCAGTGGCAGCTTTCCAGGAGCAATGCTGGGTAGTTCCCATGACCACCAGAGGGCAGTGATGCCCAAACAAGCAAACAAACAAACAAAAGACTGTTGAGGTGGAGTCTAGCCTGCCAATCTGGAGATAGCTAATGAGACCTCTGTGTGGACATGATTTTCTCTTGAGAATTCTCAGCAATCCGGGGGTATTTCCTCCGTAATGATGAGAGACTTACTACTCAGTCCTTTGGAGATGCTCTATTGACAAGACATAAAACTGACTCCCTGTACCCATCCCAGAGGAGAAATAACATTGACTTAACCTAATGGAACCAGACCTTGGAAGCCAGAAAAGCCACGTAGAGACTCCTGCTAGTGCTGAGAAGTCACAGAGAGGTACCTGCCAGCGCTGAGATGCTTCTACCCCTGCTACGTACACAAGACTCTGCACCCACTGGTCTGTGATTATCCTGGTGTCATCGCATGTGCCTCATGAATCTGAGGAAGACTTTATAGACAGGTATTGGACATATGGGCTAATATCAGACTTGTGGGCTTGGTATGATTTCTCAATGTTCCATTCCTCTTGTATATAAACCTCTCCCTTAAATACATATGCCTGCTTATGAATTTGTTTCCTAGGCTACCTGGACTAGCATGCTCACCGATACAACAATGTCTACAATGTGCAGTTTTAGGACAATTGATTACATTCATCGAGCCATGCAACCATTCTCACACTTCTTTTCTGAACTGTTCTCCCCTGGTGCACATGATAGACCACAACCCTGGGGAGTCTGGATCCTCTGGCCAATTTCTAAAGTAGGTATCTGCCTCTGCTAGGAGAGTAGCGGTAGTCTCAGCCAGGGATCAGGTATATTAGGAATAAATACGAGATGTGTTTTCTACCAAATAAGCTGTCCTTGTGCCCTCTTGGAGGCCTCTAGATGGTGGTGGCTGAAACCTCCACCCCAAGAGGGAGGCCTAAACAGCAGAAAAAGACTCAGAAATCAGCAGTCATTTGTGGGAAGGGGATTAAAACAATTTCTTAAACATTTCATTGAAGACCGGGATGCTTTAGAGGATAATCAGCCACTTGAACAGGGGCTTATTGTGTTTCCCAGGACCTTGAAGATGCACCCCTCTTCAACTTTGGGCTTGGTCCTTAATTAGGGTCAGCAAAGTTCTGCACACCAGCATGGTGCCATAAAATTACCAGAAATGAGGCACTTTTTAATACCCCAGCCAAACAGGGAGCGTACAGTTGTTTTGAAAGGGGAGAGCTGGCCACGAGGCGACAATCAGCAGCAGTGAGAGCACTCAGTGTGCACACCAGCTAATCAGAAGCACCCCCGGGGAAGCAGCTTCCACAATTAGCTTAACTTCTTGAAAAGCTAAAGCAGACACCGAGTACAAAGGACTGTGGGATGCACGCTTAGTCAATTCACGTCCAGCATTTAATAGAACTAGTTAGTGCACTCCATAGGAATGAGCATGCTGGTGCTTTCCTCTCACTAGAGCGAAAAAGCACACGCAACCCTCATCGGGTAAGGGAAGTTATTGTGACTAAGACATGGGAAGCTACAGAAAAGCCACAATTCACACTTGTTCTAGTTTAGATCTAGCCTCAAACACTGGATGCTGAATCAAATGAATGAAATCTTTTTATAATGACCAGGAAGAAACATTATAGAAGTGCCCTTTTCTACTCTTGTTCCCCCCTTCTGAATGGCAAGTAAATTTATGACTCATAGTTGATCACGCAGTAAAAAGAGCTTTACTTCTATAATGTGAGCCAACCAAATATCCAAGGGAACCTGAGAACACTTGCAAAACATACCAATATATATGTTTAAAAATAATTTTATCCATGCAATATATGAACATAATTTTTAAAAAGGATTGTATTAAAGTTCTATCATAAAAAGAGAGCAGCCCCCTATCTCTCTGGCCCAGTCATCTTCAGAAGGAATTAACTTTTTTTTTGGGGGGGCATCACTGCCTCTGGTGGTCATGGGCGCCACCCAGTGCTGCTCCTGAGAGTCACCGCTGGATTTGAACCTTCAAGCCCACACTCAGCAGTCCCGCACTCAACCACTTACACCGCCAGGGCTCAGCCTCAGAAGGAATCAATTTTTGAACCTTTTCTATTTTATTCTCTGATTTATCAAATATTACATTTATATAAATATATTTATATATCTAATAGTTATGCACCAAATAATATGCTTATATTGCAACCACTTGACATATTTTTGCTATGTACTATTTTAAATCCTCTTCATATTAATTCTCTTATTCCCAAAGATCTTTCTTTCCCTGATTTTCTATAATCCATGACCCGTTTGACAGTTTGTCATGTGATGACTAGTGTGCTCCTTTGATTCTGGGGTTTATCTTTCAATGGTTGTTCAAATACCAGGAGTGTCCTACAAAGGAAATATACTTCATCAGCACTTCCAGACTAAGAACAGACTACTAAGATGCAATAAGCTGCCTACTTCAGAAAAATGAGTCACTGAAAACCTCCTGGTCATCAGGAGAACTTAGCCATAGAAAAAGCCAGAAGAGGAGCTGATCACGCAGGAAGCTACTCAAAATATGACCAAGAAAGAGTTATCTTCTCAACGTAGGGTCCACCAGAGTGATGTCGATGGAATAAAGCATATAAGACCTTCATTTGCTGATGGAGCCTAACTCAAAATGAGAAGAAACCCTTGCAAACATCCATTATCATAAATCAGCACAGGTTGAAGCTGAAGAAAATTAGAACAAGTCCAAGAGACCCAAAATGTGACTTTGAGTATATATTTTCTGAATTTTGAGACGGTCTCAAGAACATGTTTGAAGCATTGTACATTGAATAGAGAACACTTGGTGAACTGGCGGAAGGCATCAAGAGCATCAGGCATGACGGAAGCAAAAGGTCCTTAAAAAGACAGGAGAGAAGCAAGGTGAAGATGGATGTCACAGGAGAGTCAATTGTACAGTAGCTAAGGCAAATGGAAGAAATGATAAAGTCAAAGAACTGAACAGAACGTCCCGAAAGGCAGTTTGAGAAGAATATTATAACGAAATGTGCAAAAACCCAGAGCAGCGTTTCTCAACCTGTGGGTCGAGACCCCTTTGGGGGTCAAACGACCATTTTGCAGGGGTCGCCCAATTCATAGCAGTAGCAAAATTACAATGACAAAGTAGCAATGGAACTAATTATATGGTTGGGGGGGGGGTTACCACAACATGAGGAGCTGTAAAGGGTCACAGCATTAGCAAGGTTGAGAACCACTGACCTAGAGTAAACCAAAAGGAAACATGTTCGGTATATCTTTTTTAAAAAGATATCATTTCATTAGAGCTCTTACAGCTCATAACAATCCATATATCAGTTGTATTAAGTATATTTGTACATATGTTGCCACAATTATTTTCAAAATATTTGTCTTCTATCTGAGCCATTGCTATCAGCTCGTCCCAGCACATCTTATATGTATTAGTTGCAATGTTGAAAGGTTCTGTGGGCACAACATTGAATCAAAAGACAGTGGAAAGACTGTACAAGGTCAGTGTACCAAAGAAACATAGTCAACATTAAACCATTTAAAGCAGAAGTATATAAGCAAGAGCTAATGGTACCGAAGGAATAAGTCCAAGGTACACAGAAGACATTAGCCAAAACAAGACTCTCAGAAATGCTGGATTACAAATGGAAATGTCTCAACATTTGATGAAGCACTGCAAGAGTTCACTAATCTTTGTCAGGAAATTTGGAAGACAGTAACTTTGTCAACTGACTGGAAAGAATTCCTATTTATCTCTATTTCAAATAAATATGACCCACACAATCCTCCAATTAAACAACAATTATGGAAGTAAACTTTCACTGAAAGCATGCAACCATGGTGGCAGCAGTAGTGGAAGTTTCCAGATGGATATAGAACAGGGTGTGGAAGAAAAAAATTCACTGCTGCTATCAGATACATCTTGACTAAAAATAGTAAATACTAAAAAGATATTTACTTGTGTTTCATTGAACATGAAAAAGCTCTTGATTATGTGAGTCATAATAAGTTATAGATAGATGATTAGAATGAGTTGGTGGTAAGAAAAATTCAAGGAATCCACGCTACCATACAAATGATGCATTTTTAGGACTCTGTGCAAATCAATAATGAAGCAGTGCTGAAGAACCAGGAGCCAAAATATTCAAAGAATGACCTATTTTCAAAGCGAATCACCCAGCTATAATCTAACAATGTACACAGTTGGCCTGGGCATGATAGTCAAGGGTTCCCTTTCATGTACAAAATACAAGACTGGGCATTTTCCTGGAAGAGGGAAGGAGGAAGATGTGAAAAGGGGGAAAAGCAACAAGGGAAATCCACAGAAATATGTGTCTCCTTTGGTTGTAGTTTGGTCTGCGAACTCAACAGTCTGTTTGAAAGCACACAGCACTCGGTAAAAGATAAAGGAGGCTTTCTAATCCCAAGGAGTCCAGAAACAGCAATGCTAGAAATTTGGATGGACTCAATGGCAATGACTTTGGTTGGGTGTGTGTCTTAGTTATCAAATGTCAAGGTACCTTGGTGTGTAGCTCTAAGGGGAAGTTCTTTTATCCATTTAGTCATTAGTCACGCCAGCAATTATTTGTCTCTGTTGTTTCTCTTCCTCTTTTCTTGGGGTATATCTATTAGTTATATACATGTATTTTAAGCAATGTGATTGCTTCTTTTCAATGTTGGAGATACCAAGGTTAACAAAAGAATTCATCAATATATTCCTCCCTTGATGAGTAGAGGTCTTTTTATGACCAGAGGATTGTGCAATTCCCGTGTCCTGAAAGTGATTAATAGAATGTAAGCTGAGAAACAAGGTGTGGGAAGGCAGGGTCCTGAGACCACGAATGGTTTGCCATGTAGTCCACGTTGGCCCCATTATGCTTCTTATCCATTTTTTGTCTTAGAAGTTTCACATGAAGTATTTTATCCAAGGGTTTTTTAGAGATTAAATTAATGTAATTAATCTATGTTGTGGTATAAAATTCCCTGTGATATAAAAACTACCGGTTTTTATATTCCTGCTAACTTCTGCTGCTCCCCAAAGTAAATAACTTTGGGCTGTAGTTGAATCTAGAAAGTTTATCTTTTCCTCTAATATCTTTCCTCCCACAGGAACTCAGTGACTTTTTCAGATGTTTTAGCAGTCCTGATTACTACTTTTCACAAATATGAGTTATTATTATCCTATCTGTTCATGATGCTGCTGAAAACCAGATGGTTTAGTTGTTCCTCTGTTCTCATCCATTCACCGTGGTGGTGCTTAGGGATTTTGTCAAGTAGACACTTCTGTCTAGAGGTAGAGTCAAACATGTCAATCTAGTTAAAGCCTGAGGACTCCTCCTTGGTGTCATAAGCCTTTTCCATAAGAGCAAGATGAAAAAAGATGATTTCTCTCTTTTCTTTTCCCTACCACCTTTCTGCTTCCTGGAACTCTGTCTCAAGCAGTGACATCATATGAGGACTTGTACATTTGAGTTGGAGTGGGGTAAAGTGCCATCTTAATATATAATTATTTCTTGATATGAATTTCTTTTATATACACAGATCAGTGTCATTGAATTTGCTTCCCTAGACAACCTAGCCTAACACAACTTCATTGGAGCACTGTTGGTTCAGCTACAGTCATAGAATTTGAATTATCTCCGCGATTATCTGCAGGGAATTTTCATGGTGAGATTCTTGCTTCTGAGTTACAGCTATTTGAAACTAGGTGTAGGAAAGGAAATTCAAGAAATCCATATGTGCTTCTGTCCTGGATTCCCTGTGTTTCCAATCTCTAGCTCTACCAGTGTACATCTTCGGGTTCAGCTGCATTGGTAAGACCAGAAGAATCCTTCAGGACCAATGGTGAGAGGGGTGATCATGGGAGGGTGCAGGGAAGGTGGGGGAGAAAGGGAGAAAGGCTTGCACAGATCTATATATGGCCTCCTCCTTGGGAGACAGACAGTGGTGATGTGGGTGAGGGGAGATGTTCGACAGTGTAAGATATGGCAAAATAATAATAATAATTTATAAATTATCAGGGCCTCATGGGCGGGGGGGAGGGGAGGAGTGAGAGGGAGGAGGGAATTGAGAAGCTGATGCCAGGGGTTCAAGTGGAAAACAGGTGTTTTGAGAATAAGGAGGGAAACAAATGTACAAAAATACTTGACACAATGTGTGTGTGTGTGTGAATTGTGATAAGAGTTGTATATGTCCCCAGTAAAATGCCTTTAAAAATATCCATATGTGCTCATGGCATAGAACTTGTTTTACTCACCTTAACCCTCTGCTCAGGTCATTGCTTCCTACTCAAGTGCCTGAGTCTACAGAAAGTCACACACATGCATGCCAATGCATATATACACATGGATTTATTTGTCTTTTTTGAAGCATGACTGAAGGTTGTCCTGGTGGGGCAATGGTTAAGCACTCCACTGTTAACCAGAGTTACTGACAGTTCAAACCCACCAGAAGCTTCCCATTTGAAATCTACTCCCATAAAAATTACAACTTAGGAAGCCCTATGGGGCAAGTTCTCTGAGCTAGAAGGCTTTTGAGAGTTGCAATCAAATAGATGGTGTGGAATACCCTCAGAAGCTGTGTGCTGGACCCAACTGCATTCTTCGTCACTCTCTTTGTCTTGCACCATTCTTTTTGTTCTAATTTTTGTTTAGTTCTGAGAGTGTGGAAAGTCCCTCTCGTTTGTCCTCAGACCAACTCATACTTTAAAAGGGAAAATATAACAATAATTCAAAGGAAATTTCTTGTTATTAAAAAACACAAGTAAACCAAAGCCAGTGCATTTTCTCTAGCAATTCTCTATAATATTTCCTCTCAAATCCATTAAACTTCTTTAATTATTTATGCTATTAGTTAATTTTATCCTTTTTCATTAATACAAGAGTTTTATTTTCTGACTCACTTTATCTTTTCTCTGATTAATGTTAAAGCTAATTAGAATTTATATGTTCAATGTCCCTTATTAGTTTCCCCTTCTTTTATCTCATCTCTTTCACCTGCTATAATCTCTCCTAATTTGAATAAAGAGAAATCCATTCCCTAAACTTATATCTCTTTCTACTGTTACACAATTCCCCCATTTCTTTCTATAGGAAAATACTTCTTTTTGGTCTTTTAAATGACTTTTTGATATTTGCTTCTCATGCTTCCCTTTGAAATTTTCTAATAAATTCTTTTTCTTCATGAATGATGCTCTTGATCTCCTCATACAGCTCACCAGATCTTCTGATATTAGTGCTCCTGAGATGTTCTTGAAATTCAAATAGGATATGTTGAGAAAACAAAGGAAAATATTATTAGATGTTGTGTTAGTCTGGATAGACTAGAAGAAAAAATTTCAGAGACACGCATATAGGTATAAGGAAAGGATTTATATACAAAAGAAATGTGACACTAAGAAGGCATCCCAATCCAGTCCAGGGCAAAGTCATAAGTCCAATAATAACCCATATGCCCGAAATCAGTCTATAAAGTCTGCTTCTGACTCAAGCAGTCACAGGTCAGTGGGTGCAGAATTCTGGCGCTGGCAGGGGTCTTCCCATGGCTCCTCGCTTCCAGGGCTCAGGGTCCATCAACAGCATGCCACTCCAGCTTCAGAGGTCTGTCTTCATCAAGGCTAAGCCGTGTGGTCTCGCCACGGGCTACTCCAGCCTCCCAGCCACCGCCATTCTGTGTTGTCTGTGGTTAATCATCTCTGAAACTAACTCCCAACAACTGGCGAAGATAGCTTCTCATCTTCACGAGGGAAATACCGCGAGATTTCCCAGTCCCAGGTGAAAGCCATGCCACACAGAGGCCTCATCAGCTACTCAATGGCTTTCTCCTGATTAACAGGCCAGCCTCCACTCCTACATTTCAATTATAAAAAACATAAGCACATGACTGCCACAGATGTGCACATATATAAGATTAGAAAATCATAAAGGAAGAATATGGCCAGCATGTCTCAAACTGAGAGAATTAAAAGAAATAAATAAAACCTCAAGTTGAAATATTGAAAGATCTTATGGGAAGAATATTAAATGATACAGGAATCATCAAAAGAAGATAGAAATAATACCCAAAGTTACTGTGCAAAACACCCCTATTTGACAGTCAACCATTTAAAGAAGCAAGCTCCAATGGTACTAAAAGAATAAATCCTGGGCAAGGATACACACAGAAGCTCCTATTTGAAGAACGGGCATCATAGGAGTGGGTTGGAGGAGAGGTCGGGCAGTGTGAGATATGACAGAACAATAATAATGTATTGAGGGTTGGGGGGAGGGGAGAGCAGGAGAAGAGGGGAAGGGATGGAAAAAATACGAGGAGCTCAAGGGAAAAAGAGGATGATTGGAGAACAATAACAGCAGCGGACATGTGAAAGTACTCGGCACAGTATGTTTATTTATGTACTGTGAAAAATGAAGCACGAGCACACCATAAAATGATTTTTAATAAAAAAAGAATAAATCCTAGCTGCAATGTGAGCTTAGTCAAAAGCAAGGCTCTAAGAATTGGTGGAACATCAATTACATTAGTTCAACAATAAAATATGGGTATTCAAAAAGTTCACAGAAAATGCACGTTATGGAGAAATTGTGCATAAATTTTAAAATGGTTTGTACTCTCATAAACTCATGCCGATGACCCCTAGTTTCAGAATGTGCTATGACTGTGCTGCTGCTAACTGCAAAGTGAGCAGTTCAAACCAACCATCAACTCCAAAGGATAAAGATGAGGCACCCTGCGTATGTAAAGGTTTTCAGCCTTGAAAGCACAAAAGGACAGTCTACACTGTTTTGCTGGGTCCCTAATGAGCTTGGAATCAACTCAGTTGTAGTGTATTTGCTGTGGGTCTAAATAGCCTGCATGGTGCTCTGAATTAGGAAGCCACTCCCTGCAAGTCGGTAATTCAAACCCACAGCAACAGTTTCATGAGAGAAAGAGGAGGCTATCCTCTCTTATGAAGGTTTATTTATTTTGTATAGGGTCTCTCTGAGTTGGAGTTTACTTGATGTCAGTGGTGTGAGCTTTTGCCTTGCTAACTTTTATCTGACAGAATTCACTTTGAGGCACAAAGAAGTATATAAAATTAGTCTGAAAATATCCTCAATCACAGTAAATGGATTCTTCTAAATTTAAAGCAAGAACATATTTCAGTTTATGATGAAACTTGGGTGGAATAATGGTGAAGTCATTAATGCTTTATGAAAAGTTTACGGGGATAATTCCCCAAATAAAACCAGTTTACAAATGAATAGCCTGTTTTCAAGCGAGGGATGATGTTAGATATGAAGCTTGCAGTATCATATCATCTATATCAAAGGAAAAATTAATTTTGTCCATGCTGTAATTGAGAGGGACAGACAATTAATAACCAAACAATAGATAACACCCTAGATATCTCAGTTGGTTCAGTTTACACAATTCTGACTTAAAAATTGCAGCTGCGCAAAATATCTGCTTGATTGCTGCTCCAAGTGTTGCACTCACACCAGCTTCAGCTGCAGGCAAGCATAGAACTTTGTTCTATGAAAATTTCAAACAAGTAAGACCGGAATTTGAACACGCTTTCTGAAACAACTATAACAGAGAGCGATGCATGGCTTTACTAGGATGATAATGCAACAGTTAT
Organism: Nesogale talazaci; assembly: GCA_004026705.1. Lineage (NCBI taxonomy): Eukaryota > Metazoa > Chordata > Mammalia > Afrosoricida > Tenrecidae > Nesogale > Nesogale talazaci. The sequence continues at coordinate 732 of PVJH01011926.1, read as the reverse complement.
TACCAAGAGATGGGAGTGGTCCTGTAAAAGTAAAAGTGCCAGAGCAAAGCTCATAGCAGCAGATTTTCAGGATGTAAAGCATTTTGTTGACTTTCCAAATGGCCAAAGAATGATCCCATTTGTATTTTAAGAGAGGGTTTTGAGGATTAACCAAATCTTTGCCAGCAAAATATGCAAGACAGCTTCACCAGAAGATCCTTTTCCCCTACAAGTGTTCACATTCATGCAGCAGCATGATAAATAGGTTTCTTGTACCAACCTGGCCAACAGGAGCATGTGGGATTAATAAGGCTGCGATTTGATCAGAGGGCAAGGAGATAAATGACTCGATGGGCTCCACCTCTTTCTCTCTAGTGATTGGACCAGCATTTTACTGCTAGTTCTCTGCCTCAACTTGTGAGCTACACTATCCATGGGACACCCAAACTGTGGATCATGTTGCCAGAGCTTCAGGTTCCTTTGAGACTTTCTTCTCCCTGCTCCTGGTGTATACATTCCTCGAGCTTGAGAATGTCGGATCCTGTTGTCTGGCTGACAGTTAGTGACCTGTTCTGCTGTTTGCGGCCTGAGGTCAGACCCCTTCACTCATAATCTTCTCAAATTGACACCAGATTATGTATCTACCACAATATTCTACATTCATCTCACATAGGACTTTACAAAAATGACTACATTATTACAGAATTGTAAACCTCTGTTTTTACCATTTTTCATGGTCAGAATTGTTTTGTG
>PVJH01011925.1:0-66594 GCA_004026705.1 Nesogale talazaci | reverse complement strand
CAGTAGAATTGCCCCCTAGGGTTTCCTGGCCTGTAATCTTTATAGGAACGGAATCCCAGGTATTTTCTCCAGTGGAGATGCTGATGGATTCAAAATGCCCACCTTTTAGTGAGCGACTGAGAGGGCAGACATCACTCCACTCCCCACCCTACCAGGTTTATTTGCCTGGAATATTGTAGGGGCTTATATAATAAATATCTGCTGTCTTCAATACACTCAGACTTCTGAGGTTTTGTTGTTGTTGTTAATTTTCCCCAAGGGCAAAGGTTGTGCATTTTTATATCTCACAGAGTTAAAAAGTAAGAGGAGCCTGAACCCAAAATACATCTGAACAAGCATCCTCGTGCAAGAAGATAAATTTCAAGAACATTAATGAGAGAAGCTTTTCCCAGTAAAAGGAAAGATCAGATCCAAAGGTAGCACTCCCATCTTCACCTCCCCAGTCAGTTTGAAACACATACAGTTTGGGACCGTGATTTGAAAGTCATGAACTTACAACTCAGTTCCCCTGAGCTTTGTGGGCTCTGAAATGTGTTTCTGGTTGGCATTGATTTGCTGAACATCAAGAACAACTAGAACAATGCTGGGAAGGGGTTTCTGGAGGCGCTGCTGATGCTATCCGTGGCTGCAGGGGAACCAAACCAGAAGCCTATGGGGCCTGAGCCAGAAAAAAATTATATCACAAGGGATTGGGTTTCCTATTCATAGGGGTTAGTTTAACCAGTTCCTTAAAAGTCTAACTCCGCAATAAAGAGATATCATAAACTAATACACCAGGGTTTACCAATCCAAACAAGTACTCTCCCCACCTAAAGTCTGTGTGCTCTTTCCCTCATCCCGCTGACACAGTGATTGCCGAGAGGGGGTTGGGAATTTCTGCCTGGGGTTGTTTCTGAAGCTGAGTCATCCAGAGACTTTCTTTGGAAGATGAAATGGCCTCCTCCACGGAGCTCCCTGATCTCTTACCAGACTTTGCTCCAACTAACTTGGAGCTGTTCCAAAATGAGGAAGGTTGAAGACCACCTTCATCTGTAAAACAAAAAGCAATCATCTAGAGATTAAGTAAAGAGACTGTGGAAGATTTTGTAAGCAAAAGCAGAAAATCTTGCTCATTCATTCATTCACTCAACACATTTGTGAAGATCTGACTCTAAACATTTGCTATTCCAGAGGCTCAGGATAGGCACAGGTGAGTCCTGGATCTTACTCTCTCAGAGTGTTCAGTCTGGTTGGAGAGATAAACACATGGGCAATTTCCAAATAGACATATGCTTTCAAGGAAGAATGCACAGAAGAGCTGTAGGAGAATATGAAAGGGGAGCTGACTATAGATGCAGTCCATTTTCCAAAGCAAAGGATGCAGGGAGACAGGGGGGATGAAGGGGGAGCAAGAGGAACTTTATACACTAGGGAAAACCCATTGTGTAAGTTTAAAATTAAAATATCCCAACACTCAACAAGTAACTATAAACTTGAAAGAATATGAACTGTGGTAATACATGCTAATGGCTACATCAGTAATAAAGTGTACGTGACACTGTAAAGCATCTTAGGCTTTCACCAAAATGGAAAAAAAAAAAAAGAAAAGAATACACATGAAGGGAAATTGGCTCTGCCCACAGCTGGGTGAGACCATTTCCTGCTTTGCTTTCTCTTTACCCATTCCAAATGCTTCAGTTCGTAGTTGGGAGCGAAGGGAAAGGAGGTGTTGTGCCATCTTAAAGTGAGGTACTGTTTTTAGCTTCTAATCACACTTTCCAAAGGTCAGATACCAATTAGTTCTACCTGATTCTGTCTCTGTCCAAGGTAATTCTCATTGCCCCAGATTCTAGTCTAGAGCTGCTCATATAAGCAATGCTGGCCCCAAATTATGTGATTCCGGTCATGCACAGTTAATCTGACACCTTGCACTTCTGCTAACTAGACTTCTGACTTTTTCTTCAGCCTCATCACCAGCCCATGACACATGTAGCACAAAACTACTTGGTGATGTAGGTATCATATGACCCAATTTATAAACAATAAAATAGAAGGTACGAAAAATTTACTTGTTATCCATGATCCCAAAGTTAGAAAACTATGAAGCAAGGATTTGAATCCAGCGATAATTCCAAATGTGCTGCTTTCCCCTCAACACAGTAAATTACTTCATGCATCTGGACTACTCTGTGCTTCCAAATTTACAGCACTTATGCCCACAAGTTAATAGGCATGGAACAGCAATCTGGGAGTCAGGGTGGATCCTGTGGTGAAGCACACCTGAGCAAAAGCATTCCCCTAATTGAGCCACAGAACATCATTGTCCCTCTAACATTAAGCTCCTTGAAAACAGACGTTCTAATTCCTACATTCAGTGTATGAACCCAGAATATTTGCTTCTCATTTCAATAACTTTCTGGGTGCAGTTGGGTCGATTCATATTCACAACAGTCCCAGGTGACAGAGTAGAACTTCCACCTAATGTTTCCTAAGCTATAATCTTCACAGAAACAGACTGCTAAGATTTTCTCCTATAGAACCTCTGGATGAGTTTGAACCATGAACCTTTCAGTTAGTTACACAGCATTAGTTATTCCATCACCAGGGATCCTTCAGTTTTACATTACTGCTTTGCTTATGTGCTTATTTCTTTTCTTTCTAAGTGTTTTATTTAAAAAATCTTGCATTTTAATTATTATATTTTTGGTGGAAATCAACACAGAAAATATGAACCCCATTTCATCATTTGCAAACATATTATTCGGAGACACGGTTACATGATCCACATTGTGTCAACATTTTCATTCTGGTTGTTTCATTTCCATGAATCTAGCTTTCCTTGTCCCAACCAACATTATGTTTGTGTTTGGGAAATTGACCATTTAGTCTCATATAAATGGTTGTTTTAAGAAGCACGGTGTTCAAGAATGATATTGATTATTTTATGAGTTGATGTACTATTTTAGTCAAAATAAATGACCTCCAGAAATGTTTTCATTTTAAAGTTTTAAAAGTATCTCAGGGTGATAGTTCCAGAACTTCCTCTAATCTCTGTCTGTGTTAGTCTGGGAAGACTAGAGAAACAAATCCAGGGAGAGTCATATGTGTGTAAGGGAGAACTTTATATCAAAGAGCAACTGTACATTGAGAAAATATCCCAACCCAGTCCAGATCAAGTCCGATAGTACCCCATATATTGATACTAGTCCATAAAGTCCTCTTTAGACTCACACAACTATGCAATGATGCTGAATATAGGAAGATCAAAGGCCAGTGGGTGGAAAGTCTTGTAGATCCAGTGGTGGTAGAAGCATCCCAGCCCTGGTGTGGGTCTCCAAGTGGCTTCTCTAGCTCCAGGGATCTGGCTCCAACAGTGTAGCAGATAGAGTGTGTCCTGCCTTCAGGAAGGAAGACAGGAGTTCCAGAATGCTCAAGAGAAGGCCATGCCCAATAGTGGCATCATTGCCTATAACCTGATTGACAGGCTAGATGCCACCCCTTCACTCAACTTGGCAGGAGATTCTGTAACTGCCACACTCTCTATCCAATAAGCCCATTTTTGTTTAGTTTTTTTTTTTGAAGTTTGTTTTACAATTTTCTCCCATTGTATCCAGGATTATCTTTCTTCCCCCCAAGATTATCTTTTGTATCCCTGGTTAGAACAGTCAGTAGTAGTAGACAGAAACCATCTAGTTCCAAACTGCACTAGAAGTATTAGTGGAAAACAAGATCCAGGAATTGATGGAATACCAGTCGAATTGCTTAAACTGTTGAAACACTGTTGAAACACTGGAAACACTCATTAGTTTATGCCAAGAAATTTTGAAGACCTGCCTAACTAACAGGAAGACATCCAAACGTGTGTCCATTCCAAAAAATTGTTCTCAATCAGAATGCAAAAACGATTGAACAATATCATTAATATCTCACATGCTTCCTGTTTCTGTTCCTCTTTCTTGTGTAACCTGCTGAATTTTGTTCTTGTGTGAATGCTGCTGTTTTGGTCTGGAATCGCTGATGATTCTAGCCTGAGAATGAGGTCAGTTCCAGATCGGAAGGGTAACTAAGGCCCATAGTCTTGGGTACGTAAGTCTCTTTAAAGTTTTTTAAAACAGAGTATTATTTATTAAACGGGGCAAGGACAGAGACTTGTCATCCCAATGAAGGCTATAATGGTGCCCAAGGATTGGCTGAGGTAGATGACTTTAAAAAGAACAGAGGAAGTCAGAGAAACTGTCACATAAATATGATTGGTGGCAGATCAACATAACATAATTATTGGTGAGACTCTCAGATCTAGATCAGAGTCATGGCTTGGTTGGGATAGTGCCTATGTAAGACAGAGGAACAACATAGGTGCAGGGTTTCACCGGCGCAGACAGGTCAACAACCATGACTATCCCACACCCAATACGGTGTTCTCCATCAAGGAAAATTCCATTCAGGACAAGTTAAACCTCTAAGGGAAATTGCTCCTCCCCTAGGCTAACCAGGGGTGGTAATCCGCTTTCCAATGCATTCTTCTTTTTCACATCACTGCCCTGGTGGGAGTAGGAAGCCCAGCCTTGCTCCTGGAGAGCTGCTGCTGGATTTGAATTGCCAATCCTGTGGGTCACACTCCCTCACACAACACTGTGCCACCAGGACTCAGCTCCAATGCATTCTTATATGATGGCAAGACTATTCACATCCCTGGTCAGTGATCACAGAGGAGTCCATGTAGGATTAATCATGGGGAGGCTGTGCAAATGATTTGGGCTTTCCCTGTCATTCATAGCCTTCTGTAAACCTGATCCTCAGAATGTAGATTCTTCAGCTCGAGAATTTTATTATTAACACTACTTGAATCACACAGATTGATGTGCTCCTTCTATGTGGACATAGCTGACACCATACTTAAGTGACTCTTTCCTATAAGACAAGCCTTTAAAACCCCAGAAACTATCCTTTCTAATAGCTGATCACCATTTGACTTTTTCACCACACTTTGCTATAGCACCCACCTCTTCAGTAATAACTTCATGAAGACAAGTATTGTGCAGGACCATGTCATAAGAATGAACTGTTCTTAGATGAGAGATTACAATTAAGAGCAAGTTCACAATCCATTTATATATCTAAGATTTATCTAAATCCCCAGTCCAATTTAGAGGCATCATTGTCAACTTCCGAAGAAATAACATAAGTATCTTTGGTGATTATAATATCATTAATCTAGGTAATGGTATAAAATTTAAAATACTAGTGAGGAAAGGAAATACACATACAGAGGAGCACTTATTAGACTAAAACACATGGGACTTTCACTTATGCAGATGAGACACTTAAGTGACTGAACATTCCTTTAAAAAAAATGAGGGTTAAACACAGGTAATATTTTCAATAATGTTCATTCACTGAGGTGAAACCATGTCTGCAGAACTAATTCATGTCACAAAATGCAATGGATGTGGAGAATATATTTTGGTCTTAATTAATGAACAACCTCAAGGGTAGATATTTGACCGGAGATACATATGGTAGCCAACTAAACAGGAGGTGGAGTGGGGAAAGAAAAAGGGAAAAAAGAGAGAGAGATGGGTAACAGAGCACTAACCCACCCAAGGGGAAGGTATTGTTTATATCCCCACAGGGAAAAAAGGACAAGACTTCAATTCAGTGCACCCAGATGCGAATGCAACGTACTGGCATGAAACTGGGAACCAATAGAGAGGTCTGAGGAGCCAGACCCAATCCCAAGTATGTGGACAGTTGTCCCTCCCCCCAGAAAATTTAATTCAGAGGACAGCACTGAAGCTACAGCTCAGGGAGAGGGGCATGTCTGATCAAAGTACATGGGAACAAATGAAGGGGGAGGAAGAGAGAGTGGAGCACATCCTGGCCCACCAAGCCCTGAGGACAAAAACCCCCCTCAGAGCAGCCAATGCGCATGGAGAACCATATGGCCATCCCCACTATGAGACATGGCATCGCTCACTGACCCATAGCTCTACAGGGAACAACACTGGTGACACCGTGTGGGAATTGTGCCCAATGTGACCCCACCATGCTGAGGCAAAGCACTAAGGGTGTGCAACAGAACAGCAAGGGGAGCAGAGCAAGAAAGTCCTGAGGAAGCACCCGCCAAAAATTGGGGGGCCAGGAGGTGGCATTCCTTCACACTCAACCCCAAAACACTCCTAAAAGTCAACAAATAGACCTTGAACTATTTACAGGCCTTTCTTTTCTTTTTTTGTCATTGTTGTTGTCGTTCGCTTTCTTTTGTTGCTTTGCTTTGCTCTGTCTTGTTTTTTGTGTATATTACTATCTCTGTAGGTCTATTTAGATAAAATAGGCAGGATAAACAATCTGGAGGAGAAAATAAAGGGACTGAAGGTTCCGAGGGGGCATGGAAGAGGGGGAAGTGGAGGAAAGGTAGTGGTATTAACAAACCCAGGGACAAGGAAACAACAAGTGGTCCAAAATCCGTGGTGAGGAGAGTGGTAGGGGATAATAAAGGACATTGTAACGAAGAGGAAATACTGAAACCCAAATGAAGGCTGAGCATGATATAGTGGGAAGAGAGAAAAAAGTAAAAGGAAATAAAGGAAAGAACTGGGAGGCAAGGGGCATTTAAGAAGCCTAAATACAGGCATGTACATATATAAATACATTTATATATGAAGATCGGGAAATAGATCTATGTGCATATATTTATAGGTTTCGTATTTAGGTAGTAAATGGATATTGGGCCTCCACTCAAGTACTCCCTCCATGCAAGAACACTTTGTTCTATTAAACTGGCATCCCACGATGCCATCTTCCCAACATGATTGCTGAAGACAAAGCAGGTGCATAAGCAAATGTGGTGAAGAAAGCTGATGGTGCCTGGTTATCAAAAGATATAGGATGTGGGGGGGGGGTGTCTCAAAGACTTGAAGGTAAACAAGTGGCCATCTAGCTAAAAAGCAACAAAGTCTACCTGGAAGCAGCACACCAATCTGTGTGATCATGAGGTGTCAAAGGGATCAGGCATCAAAGAACTAAAAATCATATCATTGTGAATGAGGTGGGTACGGAGTGAGGACCCAAAGCCTATCTTTAGGCAACTGGATATCCCCTTAACGGATAGTTGCAGGGAGGAGGCGAGCCACTCAGGGAACAGTGTTGCAATGAGGAAATACACAACTTTCCTCTAGTTTAAATGCCGCCTCCCCCTGCCACTATTATGATACCAGCTCTATTTTACAAAATCATTTAGACCAGAGGATGCACACTAGTGCAAAGAGGAGCTGGAAACACGGGGAATCCAGGACAGATGAACCTTATTGCCACTAGTGGGAGTGGAGAGTGGAGAGAAGGGGGGATAGAAAGGGGGAACTGATTATAATGATCTACATGTAAGCCCCTCCGTAGGAAATGATCAACAGAAAAGTGAATGAGGGGAGACCGGTCAGTGTAAGACATGGAAAAAATGATTTGCTAAGTATCAGGAGGGAGGGTAAGAGAAAGGGTGGGAGGGGGAGAGGCAAATGGGGAGCTAATACAAGGGGTTAAAAGCAAATGCTTTGACAATGATGATGGCAACAAATGCAAAAATGTGCTTGACACAATGGGTGGATGTCTGAATTCTGATAAGAGGTGTTCAAGCCCCCCATAAAATGATTTTTTAGAAAAAGAGTAGATATTTGAACCAAAATCCAATAACCTCAAAGTCATCTACTTCTTCTTACCCTAGAGCAGCAGTTTTCAACCTGTGGGACCTCTTCGGGGGTGGAATGACCCTTTCACAGGGGTTGCCCAATTCATAACATTAGCAAGACTACAGTTATGAAGTAGCAACAAAAATAATTTTGTGGCTGGAGGGTCACCACTCCAGCAACTGTATGAAAGGGTCACGGCATGAGGAAAGTTGAGAACCACTGCCCAAGTGTGTTAAGTCTTAAGTCCAGAGAAGTATTTCAGTCCCTTTCATCTGCAAGAGATGTGTTTAAAGTAAAGAGACTTCATGGCTGGTAATTTTTTGGTTCGTTTTTAAGGTAGAGTCCAGCTTACTTAGTGGGGTTTCCAAATTAGACATATTCTTATCTCCTCTAGACATGATTTCCACTTAAGTTCATGAAATATTCTTGCACTCCTCACTGCCTTCAAATTCAATCTGAGTCTTAGATATGCTAAAGGACAGGATAGAACTGCTCTTGTGGGTTTCTGTGACTGCAAATCTTTTGGGGAGTATAAAGTCTTGTCTTTCTCCCATGAAGCAGCTCTTGGTTTCAAACTGCTGACTTTGTGGTTAGCAGCCCAACACAAAACCCACAACACCAGGACTTCTCTTAACCCCATTGTAGGAATGTCTCATAAATTGGAGTACCCATTGGACAATGAGCATGATTTTGTTTGTAATTTTGCCATTGTTTTGGCTTTGTGATTTTATTCATTTTGTTATTCTTCCTTTATTTCTGTGTTATTTTTGAGTACTGTTTTCAGTATATTATTTTACGAATGATTTCCTGTTTGTTGCTATATTCCCTTTAGAATATTTTATAATGCTGTTCTTTACAAAAATAAAAGATTGCTTAATTTCTCCTTGCCTGCAAATATCCTTATTCCTCCCTCATACTTGAGGGATACTTTTGCTGGATATGTGATTCTTGATTGGCGCTTTTTCCTTTCAGTATGTCACTTCATTGTATTATATATGTCACTGCATTGTATTATTGCTTGCAAGGTTTCTCCAGAGAAAAATGAGCTTATTCTTATTTGTTTTCCTTTGTAGGAGACTGTTCTTTCCCTGGATGCTCTCAGGAATCTTTTTCCTTGAAGTTTGAGAGTTTTACTATGCTATAACAGAATGTTTTTCTTTTTTGCCTTTGCTATTTGGGATTCTCCCAACTTCTTCTTCTTCTAAAAATCATTTTATTGGGGGCTTGTACAGCTCTTATCACAATCCATACATCCTTCCATTGTGTCAACATTTTTGTACATTTGTTGCCTTCATCATTTTCATAACATTTTCTTTCCACTTGAACCCTTGGTATCACTTCCTCATTTTTTCCCTCCCTCCCCCATCCACCTTCCTTCTCTCAGGAACCCTTAATAGTGTTTAAATTATTATTATTCTTTCATGTCTTACACTGACCAATGTAGTCCCTCACCCACTTTTCTGTTGTCCATCCCCCAGGGACGAGTCATGTGTAGATCACGGTGATCAGTTCCCCCTCTCTCCCTTAGCTTTCCCCTCTGGACATTCCCCCTGCACCGCCGCACCGCCCCCCTCCCCGGTATTGCCACTCTCATTATTGGTCCTCATTATCTGGATTCCCTGTGTTTCCACAGGAGCACTAGTGGTCTCATGGACTGTGAACCGAGCTGATAACCCTTAGGGAAGTGGTCTGAACCCATCAGCTGCTCCAAGTGATAAAGATGAGACTGTCTGCTCCCCCAAACATTTAAAGTCTCAGAAACCCAAAGGGATAATTCTACTCTGTCCCCAGGGGCACAATAAGTCAGAATTAACTCCATGGAAGTGAGTCTGGTGTGTGACAGTTTTTATCCCTCCCACAACACTCCACTTCTCTGCTGGGTTTGAAAACCCATTGCAATGGCCACACTGAATTCACAGACACTACTCACAATTGTAGAGGTTTCTTAGGAAAGTTAAAGTCTTGATCAGGAAAGATTAAGGATACAGTTCTTCAAGCAATGCTTCTTCTCAGCCATGCCAGCAGGCATGTCTCTAATTCTTCACCTTTCGCTTGTGTGATCCCCTGACCTCTAGGCTGCTCCTGCAAGTGTTACAAAGTAAAGGACTCTGCAAGCTCACATCTTGGCTGAAGGCACTCATCTTTACTCATGATGGGGTGGGAAACCCACAGTGTTGTCTGATGGTCTTGGCACTGCTTCGTTACCACTCCTGGGGTGTGCTTCACTCTTAGCTCCTTTTTCTTGGTGGTCATGAGATTATTTGTTGCTTCTTCGGAGATGGCTAACTTTAAACTCGGCAGAATGGCAATAACAACTAAACTGGTTGAAACATCTGAAAATGTTTAAATCTGTAAGCTTATAATCAAAATTCTGATTGATGATCAGCATATCCATGAATGTGACTGCAATTATGGCCTCTGGATGAATGCTTCTGTCAAAACCTATTCGATATGTTATATATTCAGTTTATGTTGGTTGTACTTCAATAAAGATATATTTTAAAATCCACTTGGTGACTGTTGGACAATGCTAGTAACCGACTAATTGTTTTGAAATTGGCAAAGAAAGGAGAGAATCAGGTTTTGAAAAAACAAACTGTCATCAGAAAAGCAAAATAATAGAGGAATAAAAATTATCTCTAGACATATGTTCTATTCATAAACAATGAAGTAGTCCCTACTGACTCAATGCCTTAAGGTCAACTGCTACTAACCAACAACTCCTAACACCACAAAAAGAAATAACCAGAGATTGTGTTTCCTAATGGAAGAAAACCACGGTCTCTGATTTAACCTTGCTAAAAAACAAACAAGCATCTTTCTCGAATGTCTAATTTGCATTAAATACAGAGGAGAGATGATTGTGTTAAATGTTGCCCAGCAATCAGAAAATTCCAAGGAATAGGAACAAAAGGCTCAATTTTTTTCATCAACTCAACTGCAAGAGTGAGAAAAGAACCTATGGACTTAAAAGAGACGCAGACAGTCTACTAATGAATTGCAAAGTCGTGGCCACATGTCTCGTTATCGGCAGGGCAACTCTGACTTGCAGCAACCTTAGAGAACAGAGTAGAACGGCGTTTGCATGTTTCCCAGCCTGCAAATCTTGATGAGAGTAGAAAGTCCTGTCTTTCTCCATGGAGTGGCTGGCGGTCTTGAACCGCTGACCTTGAATGAGGAGCACAACATGTAACCCACCCTGCCACAAGGATCCCTGAGACCACCTGTCAACCCTGATATATGTTTTGTAATTAAAAGCTCTGGGCTGAGTCCTGGTGGCGTAGTGGTTGAGTGCGGGACTGCGGCCCACTGGCTGGGTGGTTCAAATCCAGCAGCAGCTCTCCAGGAGCAAGGCTGGGCCTCCCACTCCCACCAGAGGGCAATTGATGACAAAAAATAAAAAAACTCTGATTGAAAATTGGAAAGTCAATTAGATCTTTTATGATATTAGGAAAACTTTTTTTAAGGTTTGATAGTGTCATCATGAGCACATGTTTTTAGAACCCTGATTTTAAATATACATATTTAAATAGTTACTTATGAAATATGAAAATGATAAGGGAGGTAGAGATAGGTAAACAAAAATGTCCTTGAATCCATAGTTGTTCAAACTAGATGAGAGCTATATTGAGTTTCATTGTACTGCTTTTCATGCCTCTGGACATGTTTTAAACTCTCCATAACAAAATGCTTGTTTAGATATATACATAATATGTATTTCTCAACAAGTTACTTAGCTCCATCATATCCTTACCTGATCTAGTTGCATCAGATCCCTAAGCCTGTCTATGTTTATTTTTAATAATATTTAGAAAACGCTTTGAGACTTGAAGATGAAAGATACTATGTAATTGTAAGGTATTATCACTATATTAAAATTAAATAAATTATACAGTAAATTTCAACACCAAAATCTGATCACCACCTCACTCAGCCAATGGGCCATGTGAAGAATAAGCTTCCTGAGAAATGCCCATAAAGGGCCAATGATTAAAGACTGATTCAAATTACATTCTTTCCCATATAAAACTCCCCTTAGGCAGAATTAATCTATGGCAAAATTATTAAGAAAATATAGTTCACCTTGCCGTACCCTAATTTCTTCTTTAGTTTTGATATTCATATTTATTTTCTCCCCCTATCTCTCTTATTACCTACTCTAGGGTCCTAACAAATCCATGCTGGATTTGAACATCCAAAATTATCCCCCCGCTTTCACTTAAGAACCCATTCATTTCTTCTTTTAACTCTACCAATACTTATTAAGTATTCAGCGCTGGGAGTGGGAATTGAATAGAATATCCTGGAAGAGATAGCTAGACAAGCAAACAAATTATTACCATACAACCCTATACAGCATGAGAAAAGTACAAAGAGAATAAAACAGCGCTAACGCTCTAGAAAAGTGCTGGGAGGGTGGTGACATTTAAGCTGCCTCTTGAAGGATGAATAAAAGTTCACCAAGGAGGGAAGATAACGGCATCCGAGGGAAATGAAAGTAACAAAATCTGCTGCAGACAAATTGCCTTGAGTGGGGGGAAAGAGCTTGGGTAGGTAGGTTGATTTCAATCTTGAAGAGTGCTGTACATGAGGCTGATGAACTTGGGATCCAAAAGCACAGGTTCAAGCCAGATTCCAAAGAGGATGTGAAAACAGGGGTCTTCATTAAGAACAGCAGAGGGATGTTTACTTGTGATTTTGACTATGCCAAAGGATTCGACAGTGTGCACCATACCTTGGATAACCTTGAGAAGAATGGTAATTCCAAGACCCTTCATTGTGCTCCTCCAGAACTTGTGCATGGATCAAGGGGCAGTTGTGCAGAGAGAACAAGAGAATTCTGAATGGTTTAAAGGCAAGAACAGAGGTGCAAGAGGTTATATCCTTTCACCAGAAGTAATCGATCTGTCTGCGGAGTACATCATCTAAAAAGCCAGACTATGTAGAGAAGGAAGCAGCATCAGGATTAGAGGTTGTCTCACTAACAGTCTGAGATAATGTAGATGACACAGCCTTGCTGGCTAAAAATAAGGAGGACTTGAAGGCCTTGCTAATGAAAATCAAGGATTATAGCCTTTAATTCCTCTTGGGTCGTTCATATTCATCATCCAGCTTTCATGTGCATATGAGGTGATGGAACATACCCAGGCATGGGTAAGGCCCTCTTGCGTCCTGAGGGACATCTCTACTTTCATGCTTTAAAGAGATCCTTTGCAGGAGATTTCCCCAGTGCAATATACTGGTAGATTTTTTTTCATGGGTGTTACTGGTGGCCCCACCTAAAAAGGAATCTTTGAAAACTTCACTCTTTTCTCCCTTTAGTATGATTTTGTCTATTGGTCCAGGTGTAAGGAAGTCTGTTTTCATCATGGTGAGATGTCACCTATGTCCCAAGCTGTATTCTTTGATCTATATCAGTAAGCGCTTCAACTTCTCTTCACTTTCAGCAAGTCAGGTGGTGTTCACCTACACATCGCAGCAGGATGGTGAACATCCCTCTAATGCTGAGGTCGAATACTTCCTCATAGAATCCACTTTCTCAGATTGTTCTGCTCAGCAGGTAGATTGGATAAGTGTGGGGAAAGGATCCCATCCTAATGTATATCTTGCCTGATTTCAAACCCCTCGGCATCCCCTTGTTCTGTGTGAGCAGCTGCCTCTTGGTCTGTGTCTTGGTTCTGCATGAGAACAAGTAAGTGTCCTGGAATTCTCATTTTTCACAACGTTGTCCAGAGTTTGATGTAACACACACACACACACACACATCTTCAAACTGTCTCAAAATAAAAAGGAAGATAATGAAATTTAAATATGCCAGCAGACCTAAGCAGGTAATTCTGGACAATAAAAACTGCCAGATGTATGGCTATTATCTAGGATAGTATTATCAACTATCAACCGGGGTGAAAAAATGGGGGGAAAAACTACTGAAATCACTGCGTGAGAGTGAATAGTCCTCCTTCCTGAGCACTGTTCTTGATTCCTCACACCCCAAGCCTCTCCCCAGTCTTACATGGGAATACGAGAGTGAGGAAATGATTGGAGGGAAGGGGGCATGTCTGTTCTCCTCAGGCCAAAGTAGGGAGAAGAATAATTCAACCCCATATCTGCCCAAGGGTGATTTCTAAGAGGCAGATGTCAGACATGCCTTCCCACTCCGGCCTATTTTTTCTCTTATCCTGGAATCTCCCTCAACACTCTTCATCTCTCCTGGGTTCAATCATCCATTGCAATGAGCACACAGTACTGACAGAAAATACTCATGATTGTGGGGACATAGGAGGGAAGCTAACAGGTTATACAAGTCAGGATCAGAAAGCATGAAGAGTACAGTTCTTTTGTTTGCAGGTCCCTCTTCAGCCAAGATGACAGACATGTCTCTCTCTAGTCCTCAGCCAGGCAGGTCCTTGGCCTCTACCTTGCTCAAAAAAGTTCTAAAAAGCTCTTTTCATGCTGATAAATGCCTGAAGGATACTCATTCTGCAAGCCAGCCATATGTTCAGAGGCACTTAGCAATAATTATTCAGTGGCTTGGAAAGACTGCCACTTGAACTCATAGTCATTGGCACCACTGCCTCTTCACCACTGTCCTCCCTGTCACTTCTCCACAAGATCTCCGATGTGCTCCACTCATGACTCTTCTTTTTTTCTTGGAGGGAGGGGTGGCATCACTGCCTCTGGTAGTCATGGGCGCTACCTAGTGCTGCTCCTGAGAGCCGCCACTGGATTTGAACCACAAAGCCCCCAGGCCGCATTCCCGCACTCAACCACTTACACCACCGGGGCTCAGGCCTAATGACTCTTCTTTATGCCTCTGCTGGGATTCGTTCCCGCATCTGAGAGAGCTCACTTTATAGTCAGTGGAATGACCACACTGACCTGAATGGAATCTTCTGTACTTTGTGTGTTCCCACCAGCCAGATGTTAGGCATTACCAAGACTGTCTATAGAGGAGCCACATCAAGGAATTTCACTTTGATGTAGGAGATAAATAGAAAAATATGGCTGAAAAAATCATAGATACATTTGTTGAACAAAAATATCAGGATCTGAAGCTATTGTTTCTTTTAGGAATATACTTTTTATTTTATTTAATCTCTAAAAGTTCTGGAGATCAGATGCTTGAAGCCACGCTATTGTTTCTTGACGTACTCACATCCATATCTATAACACTCTGAAGGCAATGTCTCTGTCTCTCAGTCCCTCCCCAAGAGAATGCTTCACTTTTCAACTATCACCAGGTCAAAATAGCAATGTTGGTGTCCTTGATGGACTTTCACTATGCCCCCTTTTAAATGTTCTTTGAGTTTTGAGAACAAAAAGAAGTCAAAGGGTCAAGATCAGGACTGTAAGGTGGACAGAGTAATATTCCCCAAGGAAATTCTGGTAGGACTGCTCTCAAAGACACAAGTGTTTTGGGGCAATGGGAAGGAAATTCCTCAGTGTCGTTTTCTGAGTCTTTTCCCTTTAATACAGTTTTCTACTTTCTTAATTTTTTCCCTAATAAACATCCATGATCATCTTGTGCTCATCAAGAAAATATGTCAAGATTACCCCTTTGGAGTCCCACATCACCATAACTTTCTATGCTAACTTCTCTGCTTGAAATTTTACTAGCCTCCAAACGCCTCTGTTCTGATTGAACTTTTGTTTTTAAGTCATTTAGCAAGACTCAGGTAAGCATCCTCTTGAGAGAATTTGTCAGTATTTATCCACTGATTGCAGAGACATGTTCAAACACATGTTTAGAACAAGCCTATGTAGCTATATGCTGGAAACTTAGTATCTCATACTGTTGAATTTACCCTTTGCATGTTACTCAAGGTCTTAGAACTCAGGTTTCAGATCACTTTGGAAAGTTTTCTTGAAGTTCTGCCTTGAAAAATCTGGGAGAAAGGAAAACACATGATTCTCAATGTCTTTCACTATTAAGTGGTCTTGGGGCAGAGCAGAGAGTTGAGATGACCATCCATAATAAGAGACTTTAACTATGAGCATAATCTATTAGTTATCACTTGATTGGTAGCAAATTATCCCAGCACTTAATGACTTAAAACAATAAGCATGGATTATCTTTTCCATTTTTGCAGGTTAAAACTACAGAGCACCTTAGAAAATTATTCTGGACCAGGGTCATTCATGAAGTTGCAGTCAAAATGACCCTGAGCTGCAGTCACTGAAGACTTGGTTGAAGCCATAGGATGTCACTTCAAGAGGGCCCAGTGGGATGACTGCCTAATTAGTGCTGGTTTTCAGTACCTTGCTTCATGGACCACCCCAGAGGACTAGCTGACAGACTCTACAGGGCATCTGGGCTACCTTCCAAAGTCACACATCATCATTTCTCTAATAGTCTACTAGTCTACAGGTGACTTCTGCTCCATTCTATTCAGGGCTTGACTAAGCTCTATTCAGGGAACTACGCAGAAATTTAAATACAAGGCATAATATTCTTGAGATGGGGGGCTGCTTAGAAGATGGTTACCGCAATAGCTCAGATAGTTATCAGCCTCTCAAATCTCCTACTTTTTTAGAGTCTCCTTATCCTCTATAAATAAGCAGAAACCTAAACTACCCATTCCTTATCTAGTGTCAAGCCTAAGGACCATATCAACATCTGCAGGTGTTGATCATAGGGTAGTGTTCTTGCAGGTTTAAATTTCTCCTAGTCACCTGTAGCTTAGAGAAGAATCTTCTCATTCCTTTTGTCTCATGGCTTCTTTTTCTTTGGACCATCTCATCCCACAAATGCTGCTAGCACTCAAAGAGTCACTGACCTGTGGCTCTTTGAAGAAAGGAGGCTATTGGTGAATGAAAGTGATGGCTTCATATTTTAGTGGTACACTGCAAACAGTCCAAAATTGAACATGGACCTATTCAATTCTTAATGAGTTTCACTTGCTTCTTCATCTGAGGAAAAACCCCTGGTACCCTCCACCTGAGGCTCTGGTGCCAAGGTCCTAAGATCCTGTGTTGAATAGGGAGCTGTCCATCACAGATGCCCTTCAGAAAAGACCTGTTGCTCCAGCTCCTGGGAAGCTAAGACAACCTCCAGCTGCCAGTCCCTGATGGGTCTGTCACAATGATAGTGGCCCCTCAATCCAGGTTGCATCTTTCTGAGTGTGGCCCATGTCCAAAAACTCAATGAAAAGAGATTATAAAGGCCAGCCATTCATACGGCTTCTTTTAACTCCAACCCGTCTGTTCCTGAAAGCTGTTGCCTCTCCTTAGTTAATCCTTCTTTTTTTTCCCTTCCATACACTTAATTCTCCTTCAGAAACATCTTGAACAATGAATTCTGTTTCAGGATCCATGTTCTGAATGGAATTATGCACTCCTTCCCTCCCCTTCTCTCCCTCTATTCCTCTCCCCTCCCCACAAAATAGGTTTCGAGATTTCAATCTCTATACCTCTAAACATGACCCTGTATGGAAATAGGGCTGTTGATTTTATGTTACACAACACAGGTGACATGCTTATTATGTGCTTGGCTACTCGCAGAAAGGTCAGCTGTTTGTAGCCACCAGTTGCTCCTAAAGAGATAAATGTGGCAGTCAGCTTCATCTTTATTACAACCTCTACATTTCACACTGTCCTATGGGGAGCAACTGGATGGCAGTTGGTCTTCTGTTATGCTCATGAAGTCATATCGGCAGTAGAGAGTGGATCCTAAACATAGTCACTTCCAAGTTGTGTATAAAAAACAAAAACCAAACACACAGAGAGGAAGAATAAGACAGACAGTGGGGACCGGCGCCTACACAAGCCCAGTAAGTAGGCGAGAACAAATCTTCCCCTGGAGCCACACCCTGAGTTCAGGCTTCCAATCTTCTGAACTCTGAACCTTGAACCCCATCCACCTGTGCTATCTGAATGGCAATACTAGGTAACAAAGACAATCTACTCTCAAGAAAACTCAAATGACAGTACCCCACCGCCACCCCAGAGTATTTCCAGAACTCTCTCACTCCTCAAACAGAAAATGTCTTGCTGCTTTCTCTTGCAGACTTGACCCTCTGGCTTGCATCTTGCCCAGGTCACATAAGCTCCAAGTTCTATTTTTTCCCAACCAAGTTACGCCAACAAGGACTTTGTAAAACAACTGCTCTTTTCTCCCTAAGAATTCTATGCTCAATCATGAACGTAATCATTTCCTTTCTCCACACTTGAGGAGGAGGAAAATAAAATAGGAGAATTTCTCCACCTGACTTTCCAGGCCTCCCACACTGAGCCTCGATGTTAACCTACATTTCCTTAGCATTTCCATTGTACCCTGTGCACCCTTTCTGGTCCAGGCAGATCATTCTTCTCTCACTCCCCTCACACCATGCTGACTCCCTTCATTCATGCCTGTCCGGCTCTTTCTTCTCTCTCCCCAAAGCTAGGTTGGCAGCAGTGGTGACATGCTGCTACTTGGTCTTTATAACTGCCACTCACTGTCTGGGTGTGAGTATGTAAATGAAGTATAGAGAACTCTCACTCAGAGACAGGTCAGGCTTGCCAATCTTTAGGGCATAAAAGTGAGACATCTCAGATGCAGGAAGCAAGAAACCCTGCAAGGAGAAACGCTTACACAAGACCCCATGAAGTAGGAGCTACGGTGCAGCAGAGACCAAGAACAGAGGGCAGGTGGATTCTTGATCCACAGAATGATCAAAGCTGAGTGCCTTGGAGCAGGAGGCTGGCTTGCACAATGGGTGGCATAGTGGGCTATGCACTGGACTGCTAACTACAAGGTCAATGGTATGTACTCACCAGCCACACCATGGGAGAAAGATGAGGCTATCTGTTCCCATAAAAATCTCCAGCATCGGGGATGAGCCCCAGTGGCATACTGGTTGTGTGTGGAACTGTGGCCCACTGGGATGGAGGGTCAACTCCAGCAGCGGCTCCACAGGAGTAAAGGCTGGGCCTCCTACTCCCACCACCAGAGGGCAGTGATGCCCAAAAAACAAAAACAAACAAAAAAATCTACAGCGTCGGGGCTGAACCCCGGTGGCGTAGTGGTTGAATGCAGGACTGCAGCCCATTGGCTTGGTGGTTCAAATCCAGCAGCAGCTTTTCAGGAGCAAGGCTGGGCCTCCCACTCCCACCAGAGGGCAGTGATGTCACACACAAAAAAAACTCCAGTGTCATGGAGGGTTCACAAGGGAGGGGAAAAAATGAGGAGCTGATGCCAAGGGTTTAAATAGAAAGCATATGTTTTGAGAATGATGAGGGCCACAAATGTATAAAATGTGCTTGGCATACAATGGATAGATTTATGGATTATGATAAGAGTTGTATAAGCCCCCAATAAAATGACTTTTTAAAAATCTACAGTGTCGGCTGCTGCTCACAGGCTTGGCAGTTCAAATCCAGCGGCAGCTGGGTAGTGCCCATGACTACCAGAGGCAGTGATGCCCACAAAAAAAAAAAAAATTAAGCACAAAAATCTACAGTGTCGGAAATCCAAAGAGGCAGTTCTGCTCTGGCCTGTAGGGTCCCTATGAATCAGAATCATCTCCATGGCTGGAATTTCTGAAATGGAACTTCGTGTTGCTGGTCCCAACAGGGCAGGACTCAAGGAACTGTGGAACTACAAGGCTTTGACCAGAAAGAAACTCGCCTGCTAACATGACTGTGAAGAGGCGTTGCTCTGGGGGAGATTTTTCCGATCCTAACTTGATGTAGTTGACAAACTTCCCAAATGTCATTATTGTTGCTTTTCAGTGCCTCACAGATGGTTCTGACTCATATACAACAAGGAAAAAAAAAAAGAAGCACGGTGTAGTCCTGTGACATCCTCCCAGTCATTGCTATATTTT
The DNA here is from genome assembly GCA_004026705.1 of Nesogale talazaci. Lineage (NCBI taxonomy): Eukaryota > Metazoa > Chordata > Mammalia > Afrosoricida > Tenrecidae > Nesogale > Nesogale talazaci. Next base: position 47,126 of record PVJH01011925.1, on the reverse strand, counting down.
TAATTTGCTGTGGCAGCCACTTGATCAACCCACCTCTTTGAAAGACTTCCTGGTTTTCACTCACGCTCCCCTTTAGCATCCATGATGTCCTTTCCCAGGTCTGCTCTCTCTGGTAACATCCCCAAAGTGCAGGAGACAAAGCTGGCCATCCTAGCCTCTCAGGAGTATTCTACTATACTGCTTTCAAGACAGGTTAGCTTGTTCTTCTCGCAGTTCTCAATACCTTCAATATTCTCAGTGAAGATCATTCAAAGACATGTATTCTTCTCTCCATGCATGTGAGAAAAGTGAAAACAGAATGACAGGGGCAAGTGCACCTTAGTCTTCAAAGTGACATCCTTGGTTTTCAACACTTTGAAAAGGTCTTGAACAGCCATCTCACCCAATGCAATGCATAATTTGATTTCTTGACTGCTGCTTTCAGGAGCATTAATGAGTGAAATGAAACCCTTTAACGTGGATGCAAGAAAACAGAGAAATGTTTATCAAGATGGTGCCTAAGGGTCCTTTGTGAGGATTTGAGTTTTGCCTACATTGCGCTGTAATCCATTCTGCGGACTCGAGTTTTTTTATCTTCATCAGCAAGTGATTCAAGTCCTTCTTCCTTCCAGCAAGCCAGGTTGTGTCATTGCATTCAGTAAGTTGCTAATAAGCCTTCCTCTCATCCTGATGCTGCGTCACATAGCCCAGCTTCACATGTGTCTGTTCAGCAGACAGATTGAATAAACATGGTGAGAAAATACAACCTGATACACATCTTCCCTGACTTTACACTAGGCAATGTCCCCTTGGTCTTTTCATCTGACTGCCTCTTGGTCCATGTCAGTTCCCTAGAAGCACAGTGAATTATTCTGAAATTCAATTCTTCTGAGTGTTATCTATAGATTGTCCTGACATTCACGGTCAAATGCCTTTGTATAGTCAATAAGACACAAGTAAACATATTTATAGTACTATTTGTTTTCATCTGACATCAGCAATGATACTCCTTGGTCCACATCCTCTTCCGTATCCAGCTTAAATTCCTGGTAGCTCACTGTTAATATACTGCTGTATTGAACTTTTCTAATAAACCCCCATAATTATAAGTAAAGTCTGTGAGTTCTGCATGGCCACTGGAAAGGACGATTGAACCCAGCAGAGAAGTACAGTGCTGGAAGAGTGTGGTTTGTGTCAGAATAGGGTAAAGAAATGAAAGAGGGTAAATAAAATTTTTCGAAAAAGAAATGAAGGAGGGAAGCATCTCTGACCTCATAGGAACGAATCCTCCTTGGACAGGTGTCGAGGAATTGGATTCTCCTCCCTCGTGTGGCCAGAGGCTATCGTGCCATGCCGCTTCCTCAGGGCTTTGCCCCCGTGCAGTCTGACCAAGTCAAGAAGGGTCACAACTGTGTTAATAGCTCTCCCCGTAGCATGAAGAGCTCTTCCTCTTGTGCATGTCTCTGGGAGTCTGAGTTTGAGCAGGACACCACTCACACCTTTCAGTACTTTGTAAGGCTTCTCCTCTGAGCTGCCCCCAGTTCCTGCCAGTGCCCCCAGCCCTGTAACACTGTCCCTGCCTTGCTTGTGCCAGTCTCTCTGTGTGTGGCTTTGCCCTGACTCTTCCTGGAGGGAGACATAGTAGGTACCCCTTCAGAACTTGTCTGCTAGCTGTTCAGGGACTAGAGGGAGTTGCTGCTTCTGGTTCCCTCAACTGCTGTGAACTTGAGTCCCTAGGCACCTCCCCTTAGACTGACTGTGCCCTCTCCTGAACTCCATCGCATACTGCTGTCCCTGACCTTCTGGGTTCAGATGCTTTCATGGCCTCTGTGGCCCACCAGTCAGCATAGACCCTCAAGAAAAAGAAGAAAACACCCACAAGTTCCGTGTCCTCCCCCATATTAACCTCCTCCCTTCCACTCCAAACCAACCCCAACCTTCTTTCACCGTGCCCGCCTACTGAAACCTCTCCTTCCTGTAACTTCTCTCAGGCGGAAAAACAGAACTACAGCTTAGCATGTAATTATATCCTTTATTTACTCACTTCCTTGTGTGCCTCTCATCTCACCAACTCATTTGCAAACTCATTAAGTGGGGGCCGTGTCTTTATACAATACTACTCTCCTGTCAGGCTCTCTCATTCAGTAATTCATCAGATGCTTGAGTGACTACAAGGTTCCACACTTGGTTCCAGGTCCTGCAAGATACAAGGTGGCAAAGACAGCATCCCTGCTCTTAGGATGAAAAGACAATCAACTAAGTGCACAACTCAACACAAAGCGACACTGGTAGTTGCTGTTGAGTCCATGTGGACTATGGTGATGCTATGATCTTTTAGAAGCAGGTCCTTAGGTCTGTCTGCTCTCGAGTTCAACCTATCAACCTGTTGGCCAGTAGTCAAGGGTTTCACCTCCCTGGGACTCTTTGGCCAACAGACAGAGGAACACATAGAGCAAAGTGCCTTGACTTTGAGGACATGAATGGGAGGATGGCCCAGGGAAGTGCTGGCTGAGCTGGGTTGGAAAGAATGAGTCAGGGTTAACAAGGTTAGTGGGGTCCTCTGTCCTTCCTCACCTCCAAAGTCATCACATTGTACCTTGCTCTGGTATTAGAAGCAAAACTGAGCTCTCTGGGCACATGTTCCTCTCTGGGGATGGACTTTTTCTTTCTTTCCTTCCTTCCTTCCTTCCATTATTTCTTTCTTTCTTTACCTTTCAAACATTTAATTGGGAATCAAATGAAGGCTTACAGAGCAGGTCACAGTTTCACATTCTATCCAAACACATTTGGACTTAATGCATCCATTGCGATCCCCTCTGTGTAGGAACACTTATCTCCTTTCTTTCCTGGGTTTCCTATTTCCATTCCTCCCCCTTTGCTAGCCTTTTGAATCTTGTCCTTGAGTAAATGATGCCTTTTGGATCTTCCATGGTGGTTAATTCTAACATGGAGGAGAACGTCATTCCAGTTCTGCAGGGCAAGAGCCCTAGTCATGGGGATCTTACCTGTCTCTGGTGTGCTAGTAGGTTGGCCCACCCTGTGATCCCTTTCACCATAGCTGGTAATGGTAATCAGGCACTATCCAGTTTTGACCTCAGGGTTGTTTCCAAGTGCCTTTCAACTTTGTCACTATTATTTCCTCTAGATGGGAGATACCCATAGTTCACTTAGGTGGCTGTTCACAGTCTTTTAAGACCCCAATTGCTACCAATTAGGATGTAGAACACTGTCTTTATGAATTAATTTACAACAATTGACCTCAGTGTCCCCCAAAACTTTGGTACTTCTCCCCAGGCTCAGCAACTCATTCCCTCCAAGTGTCTGGTTATGTCTAAGAAGTTTCTATAATTCCTTATGCTTCTTATGTAGGAACGCTGGTGGTATAGTGATTATGTGTTGGACTGCAATCCTTAAGGTCAGCAGTTCAAAACCCCCAGCAGCACTGTGGGACAATGACTGGGTATTCTACTTCCATAAATAGTTAAAGTCTTGGAAACCCACAGGGGTAGCTATGGCAGCGGGTTTTTCCAAGATGTTTTTTCTAGCTTTGTAGACTTCACTACATTCAGGAGCATGTTTGCAGCAAAAGTAGATACACATATACAAGTGTCTTCAGTCAAACCTATGCTCCCATGCCTTCTCACACATCTGTTCAACCTATGTGCTATGCATCCATGTACTCACAGAGCTCCACTGTTCCAAGCTGGTGTGTAACAGTTATTGCCTCAGTTGCCTTTAACTCTTGCAAACTGTCCAGTGTCTTTCCCTGCCTGGATGAAGAGTTCTTTCAACCACCCACTGCATACAAGCTTTAAAGAACAGTATACAGAAGGCCTTGTACTATACCATTCTGCGGTCCAGTGTCTTGTGGCATGTGAATTGCCCTTCAGGTTTCATACAATTTTGTTTTCTAACATTGGTTCTGAAGAGTTAGTGTGCATACTCGTCATTGCAAGAGCTTGTTGCAGGAAGATTCTGATTCTAACTCAGATATTCTGATTGAGTAGGTAGGATGTGGGACTCACCTTTACAGGGGAACTTCAAGAAGTTTGGAGGGACTTGGAATCAAAGCTCGTGGGGCCATCTTTGCTGCTCAGACTTAGAATGAGAGGCTGACAGAGTTGGAGATGGTATCTGCTTTCACCCTCCCAAGAGACCCTGCTGGAGTCACCATCAGTACAGAGGAGCCAGAGAGTCTGCTGTACCAGGCAAAGCTGGCCCAGCTTAAGGAAGAAAGTAGCAGGCTGGATGTGCAGCTGACAGCTAAAGAAAGAAACTTGCTTCCTATCAAAACCCCCAAACGCACTACCGATATTGACCCACAGCGGCCCTATCAATTGTTTTGAAGAGAAAGAAGAACATGAGAGAGGAGAAGACCAACTAAATTTCAGGAAAAAAGAGCAAATGGCTGAGAGTGGGTTACATTAACCTGTGACATTCTGGATGTACTGGATAAGCACTTATTCCAGCTGCCAACACTGGCATGTCCAAGGTTCCCTATGATCAAAGCAAAGGTGACTCCCACCTTTGTGGCATTTGTCACAGGAAATGACAGGAAGGAGGCCACAGGGAAGAGACCAGTGGCTTATAAAGTTGGTAGTGATGTTGCAATGACAGAATTTCTAGCACATCCCATTCGCTTAGGTCTTGCTCTCAATTTTTCTGTATTCTGCCATGAAATTTTTAATTCCCCAGACGGTGCTTGCAGGTTGACAGAAGTAGCTTTTGATGATGCAATTGCAGAACAGAAGTGAAGAAAGCTACAAGGATTCTACATTCAGCTTGTAATTGTTGCATGATAATCTGATAGTATTAGACTTCAGACACTCAGAGTGATAACAGGAAGTAGAATAAAGAAGCTTTGCCGGATGTGGAAGATGAAAAATCAGTGAGACATAAAAGTCAGCAAGAGAATTTTTTTTACCACCACAGTCTTCCCCACTCACACAATGAACATCCCTCATTGTCACTTAGAAGCAACACATCTGACTTTTATCTTTGGCCTCAGAATTTAGGTCCTTACGCTGGTTTTTGTTGTTGTTGTTTATTTTGTTGAGAGTTTTTTTTTTTTAATTCTTCAAGATAAGAGTGTGTTTCTGGTCTAGCTTTCAGGTTCTTTGAGACACTCACAGGATTGCATAGAGATTTTCAGCATTCCTATGATCCAGGATGTGTCCAATCCAATCTGTGCCCAGTTCACCCTTTGAAATGGAAATGATACTCAAAGCAATTAGACGTCCAGAAGAAGTGAGCCTTAAAGAGAAGTTAAGCACCCTACAGAGGCATATCTGGTTACATTTTTCCTTTTGCTAGTTGTTTAAATAGAATTTTATACCGATGTTTATAGTTAACTGGGTGTTAATTTGAGGTGGTTAAAGGTTGTTTGGGGGAGTTTATTGTAATGGTTTTGCTGTAAAATATGTTTTTGAACTGTACTAAAATGTTGCTGAGATCATGGTGCTGGTAACAGTTCACCAGTAGGTGGCTGTGCACTCTGACCTACTTTGAGTCCCCTCTGAAGCAAGTTGTCATTGAAGGTTGGGGGGGGGTGGGGAGGGGGAAATGCCTGAAGACATGCTCATTCTTTGTTTTTTCTCCTTTCTTCTCCCTCAAGCCCCCACCCCTCCCTACACACACACACACACACACACACACACACACACACACTTCTTCCCTTCTTCATGCTCCCATCTTTTTCTTTCAGAATGTGTGATTTCAGAATGTGTGATTTCAAGCTCATTCCTACTATCGTGTATCTGACTAGAGTGACAGATACAGAACTTGCAATGTTCTTACTGCAACAGCGTGGAATGAACACCAAACATAAATCAAACAAAATTAGATTTCAAAGCGAGATCATAGAATTTTTCCCCAACTGTTTTGAAACCCTCTCATATATAATATCTGAATGTTGTCACCCTTCTTAGTGACTCTAGAGCAGATGACATTTCGGGGAAATATTCACCTTGATCTCTGTTGACTGTGCTCTGCAAAAACTCCAGGTTTAGATGACTATTACTAATTTGTGACTTGGGGAGAGGGCTGAGAACTGAAGCAATTTATCTCAGAATACCCTCACCATAAAGCACAAACAGTAAAGGACATATGTTCACTCAGTACCTATATCTCACCTCACTTTGTTTTGTTTTGTTGGGGGGGAATCACTGCCCTCTGGTGGGAGTAGGAAGCTCATCCTTGATCCTGGAGAGCTGCTGCTGGATTTGAACTGTCAACCCTGTGAGTCGCAGTCCCGCACACAACCACTACACCACCGGGACTCAGCCCCCCTCACCTCACTTTACAGACAGAATTACTCTCTGCAATAAAGTTTCTGGGAAGGAAGGGAACATACTTTATTAAACCATCCTATTAATAGATGAAGGCAGGCAGGCACAAGGCAGGAACATGCGTTACCTGAACTACAGGAGTCTGACATGACATATGACTCCCATTCCACCCTTCTGTGTACCAGAAGTGTTCCAGCCCACCAGTTCAGCAGGACCTGAATTCCCTGGAAACAACACTGTTAAAAGTGTTTTGTTAGAGGCATGCTTAGCTAATATTTACTGGCTTATTAGTGCAAGCTATTAAAATGTGTTCCCAGCAATTACTATTAGGTCAAAGCTGCACTCCATCAACCTGAAATCACTATTTTCCATTACGACCCTACAATGATGATCAAGTGACCCTATGACCCTGCGTGCTTCTAAGTGGGAAACTCTGCCCAATCAGCAAAGATAGATGACTCCTTGCCATATGGCTGTACCATGCAGAAAACTTAAATCTTATTTTTTTTTAAATGGGTGGCATGTATATAATAATGATGTCTTCTGAGATGCTAAGCTTAGTTTGTAAACTCAAAACTGTGTTATTCCTCAATCATGTCGGGTAGTTGTGCTAACCTGGGTTGACTAGAGAAACAAATCCAGAGACATTCATATGTGTATAAGAAAATGCTTTAGATACAAGAGCAATTGAATATTGATTAAAAAAATCCCAGTCCTGTCTAGATCAAGTTCATAAGTCCAATATTAGCCCATATGTCCAATATTAATCTATAAATTCCTCCTTAGAGTCACAAAATACATGCAACAATGCTAAATGCAAGAAGATCACAGGCCAATGGGTGGAAAATCTCGTGGATGCGTGGCTTTAGAAGCATGTCCGCACTGTCGTGGGACTCCAGGTGGGTCCTCCAGCTCCAGGAGTCTGGCTGCTTCAGTGTAGGTCCGTTAGACTCATGGACAGGAATATCTACCTCACAGGGAGTGAATCTCTGCCCCACCTCAGGTGAGCCATTTATCTCCTTAGTGCCTCCAACTGAGATCATTAAGCTGTGATCTGACTGACGGCAAGCTAAACTCCACCCCTTCACTCTCATAGTCTCAAATTGGCAACAGATTATGTAACTACCACACTAATGATACACTTTTGCCCTCTCCGCTACCCTATTGGTAGGTGCAGGTCCATTGGAGCTCACAGCAACACTATGTACCACAGAAGGAAACATTGTCCTGCATCTTCCTCATAATATTATACTTAAAGCCATCACTGCCGTCACTGGGTTAATCTTCTCCTTGAGTCTCCCTCTTTTTCCACTGACCCTCTGCTTTACCAAGTATGACATCCTTTATTCATGATATTAGGTAACTAGATTGCTCTGGATGCAAAGAGCACTATACAGTCCTGCAGAGTTCACCAAGAAAGACTCACCGTCTTTGAGTCTGTGCCAACTCATGGCGCGCTTCCAAGATTATAACTCTTTACAAAAGCAGAAAGCCCTGTCTTTCTCCCACGGAACAGTTACTAGTTCTGACGTGCTGGCCTTGCTGTTAGCAACCCAGTGCATAGCCACTATGCCACCAGGGCTCCTCTCACAAAGAAATGTGTTGTTAGTAAGGATGAGTCATGTCTTTACGTCATCTGGATCTCTCACCTTGGCAGAGACCATCTACACGTATTAGCAGGACGTGGTTCTTTGCTACTCTGGCTGGAAGACTTTTCCTGGTTTGATCATTCAGTGCTAGTACTCAGTCCTCCTTGCTTCGTTTGTTTGTGTTGGTCTCCTTGATGAATCAGTAAAGACCCTAAGGAAAAGTCAAAACCTAAAATCATACAGACGCAAACCAAGAAGGAAAAGAGAGTGCAAGGGAGTAGACCCCATACTGGCACCCCAAACCCTGTGGATGATATCCCTGCACAGATCTGCTAAAGCACAGAGCGGACTATGGGTCCAACAAGAGCTTGAGACATAATGTCCCCTTGCTTGAGCATACCAAGACAGAGGACAATACTGGGGACCCATAGTGGGGAGTGAGTCTGGTCTGACCACTCCCACAGTGGCATGAACCAAGAAAGAACCATAACAGATCCACAATGAGGGCAAAGTTAAGCCACAAAACCTCTGAGGAGCCCCCCAAATAAGCTTCAGGCTATGAGGGGCAGGTTCCAGAACTCCCCCTAGACCAGTGGAGACATAGTCATAAAGGTGAGAGAACAGACCTGGAATTATGTATGCAATTTTTTGTTGTTTTTTGTTGTTGCTGTTTGCTAGTTTTCTTCTCTTTTTATTCAATCTTGTGTTTTCTTTGGGTTCTGTCTCTATTATTGTTGTTTTGTCAAGTTATATAGGATAGGCATGGAAAGCAAACCCCAGGAGAAAGCAGTGAGACTAACGGTTCTGAAGGGACTTCCAGGGAGGTGGAGGCGGGGAAGGGAGCAGTGAGCAAACAACACCATAAACAGAGGAACAACTAAGGAATTAAAAAGCAACAACAAGGAGGGTGTAGAGATCCTGGTGGTGTTGGAACAACAGCAGTCTACATGAGAGGAATTGCAAAGAAGCAGAAGAAGGGTGAGCATAATGGTGGGAAAGGAGGAAGACAAAAGGAAACAGAGGAAACATCCAGGAAGCATTTGCACTAGTAAAGTGCGGCGATTTCGTCAACATCATTGTCGACTCCAAAACCTTTATAATTTCTGTGCCAGATACATTTGAATTAAATGTTATGAAAACATCACACTCACCATTATAGGGCTAAGGCTGATGCTGGATGGGGCAAGATTTCCTTCTGTGGTACATAAGGGAAGTCCAAGTTAAGGCAGCCATCTATCTATATAATTACATTGTTTCTAAGTCTGTTGCCTCATTTCCAGGAGAGTGGTACCTAATTTAAAGGGCCTGAAAAGGATTCCTGATGTTGCAATAGGTCACATGTTCAGTTACTAAGTGCAAAGCCAACAGTGCTCTGTGGGAGAAAGATCAGTTTTTACTGCCATAAAGAGTTATAATCTTGGAAACCACAGGGCGTTTCCATAGGGTCATCATGAATCTAAATCAACTAGATAGGAGTGAATGAGAGTGGGGCCCAATAGCACTGACCCTGGTGCCTGGGGAGTGCTTGTTACATAGGCTATTACGATGTTTCTATTATGACTGGCAGCACGAGGGGCCCTGTTGGCACAGTGGATTAAGCACTAGTCTGCAATTCAAGTCCACCAGTCACTCAGAGGGAGAAAGATGAGGCTGACTGCTTCCAGAAAGGTTGGTACGATATGTGGGTGAAGTGCCAATAAAACTGTAAAAAAAGAGAAAGATTTACAGTTTCAAAAATCCTAAGAAACAGTTCTACTCAATCCTGAAGTGTTGCTCTGAGTCAGAATCAATCCAATAGGCAAACTGTTCGCTCTTTACTGGACAACAAGCGCTAGAACTTCCTAAAACATGTTGACGTTAGTGGGTTGTAGAAATGCACTAGGAGCTCTGAGGCCCAATGTATAAAAATCTAAACCAACTCACTGAAGAAGTCAATGACGACTCCCAGCGACCCTGTCGGACAGAGCAGAACTGCCCTTTGAACTTCCAAGACTGTAATACTTTCCGGGAGTAGAAAGCCCTCCTTTCTCCCTCTGAGTGGCTGGTGGTTTCAAACTACTGACCTCACAGTTAGCAGTCCAAAGCATCACTACCACAGCACCAGGCCTCCAGGAGGCCCAACGATACAGTGAGGGAAAAAGGAATCCTAATTGTACCATGCTGAAGAGTTTGGCTGTTAACCCAAAGGTCAGTGGTTTGAATCTACCACCTCTTTCTTGAGAGAAAAATGTGACATTCTGCTTCCAGAAAGATTCCAAATGCAAAACCAAATTCGCTATTATGGCATCAACTCACAAAATCTCTGTAGGTCAGAATAGAACCGTCCCTTTCAGTTTCTGAGACAGAAATTCTTTTACAGGAGTAACTGGTGGTTTCTGCAGAAGAAGTCAATTATTTAATGTGGCTCTTCTGGCCAAAGTCTGCTTCCCACCAAATGGCATTTCCCTGGATAGGCCCGGTAAGAAGGGTTGGGAGATACTGATAGTACTCACTTGTGAGCAATTGTACCCAGGATTCCCCTGTGACCAGGATGCTCGGTAGTGCCCTCCTGCTGTGTATAAAATGAGTCCTCTGAGGAGCAAGGCGAGAGATCTCTGCCAGAGGCAGGAGAGGAACGTGACATCTGGACCCAACATTCCTGCCCAGTAAACCTCCTGGATCCAGTAGACACCATCAGAGGAGCGGTGGTAGAACCAGGAATCAGAGCATAGAAGGGAGTGATGGACTTCCCGACCCAGAGAGCAAGTAAAGATGAGTGCATTCATGCCGGGGGCTGGAAGATGAAGCAGAAAGCCTCATCTGCTCCCCTTGGAACTGCTAATGGGTTCGCACTGGCAGACTGGCTGGCAGAATGGGGTGTCCCTAGCCTTGAATAGGGGACGTTGGGTTTGCTGACAGGGAAGTGGAGCTGGGTGCCCTGGGTGCCTCTGGGCACTCAATTCAGGGCACTGACTTTGCTGATCTGTGGAGCTGGAGTTGAATGCCTTCAGGCTTCCAGCAGACATTAGGACATTTATTAGCAGACCAGGAAGAATTTTGTAACCTACTCTGCTAAATAAATCAACCCTGAGCTTTCCTCACTGATATGGGAACTTGTTAGCTTCCTTCCTATCTCCTTTAATCATGAATTTGGTCTCTGAGTGCTGCGTAGAGATTGCAATGGACGTGAGCACCCAGAGAAGTCACATAAATAAATGAAGTCAAATGAGACCTGACTCTTTTTTCAAATCGCCGACCAGGGGGTCAGCAGCTCAAGGAGTAACCCAGGATGCCCCCAGCACTCCTTTGCATACAGATGGCCCATCCCAAAAACCCACTGGGTCAAGTCAGTCCGCACTCATAATGACCCTGTGAAACAACAGCGGAGAGCTGTTTGTTCCCTGGGGTTTCTGAGACTCTAAATCTAAACAGGATCAGAGGGTCTCATCTCCACACACAACCCCCCCTTGGAACTGCTAATGGGTTCGAACTGCTGACCTTCTGGATAATAGCCTAACAAGGGATGGCCTAACTAAGCCACCAGGACTCCTCCTAAAGACTCCAAACTCAATCCCACTGCAATCAAGTCGGTGCTGACCCAGAGGGACTCCCGGTGGGTTTCTGAGACTGTACCCTTGACTGAAGCAGATAGCCCAGTCTTTCTCCCACCTAGCTTCTGGTGGTTTCCAACTGCCGACCATGGGGATTGCGGCCTTGGAAATTCAGCGGGGGCCGTTCTCCACTCTACTGTGGCGTTGCTAGAGTCAAAATTGTTTGGACAAAGGTTGGGGTTGGGCTCGTACGGCTTTTTTTCTTTGTGTTTGTTTTTAAACTGGCATGCTGGGTGGTGCCAGTAGATTGACAGGTTTGTCTGCTAACTGAAAGTCTGGAGATTCAAGCTCACCCTGAAGGAAATAAGAAAGAAAAATACTGGGCGATTTACTTCCAAAACCTCCTGTGCTGAATCCCTGACGAGAATGCCGTTGTCCTCCAACACAGGTCACCTCCATGCGTCAGAATCAACTCCACCGGCACTGTCTGCCTGTGTCGGTCTGTCTTGGGCATATGGAAGGTTCATCTCACTAGCCCAAAGCAAAGGGCCTCCGTTATGGTGGAGATCAAGTTAGCTGGTTAGATACGGTTGGTCAAAGGGGGAACAGGCTTTTCAAAACTCTTCATTGCCTAAAGAAGGATGAAGCCTTTGTTACAGTGTTGAAGCTGGCCTGCTCTGTAAGAATCTCAGTGGCCGATCAGAAGGGCAGGGCCTTAGGGTTGGGTCATTAGCGGCCCCAACACCCTAGGCGACCTTGTGAGTGCAGCGTTGGAGGCGGGGTACCCACTGTCCAAGTCCAGATGCTGGGCTGATCCAGTACTGGTACCATGGTCTGGGATACGGTACCTGGAAGGACCAGCCATAGATCCCGCAGCCCTTCCACCTGCCCGGCCCCTCCGCCGGCCCAGGGGCTCTGGCCTAAACAAAACACTGTCATTTCAGAGACAAAGACTAGGGAAAAGCCACAGCCACATTGGTAAGCATCTGAAGGGATTCTTACATTTGCTCTTCCCTGAATAGATGCCGCCGTCTTCCTTGGAGCCCGAGGAAACCCTGCTGCCTGGGAGAAGCTTGCAAAGGGATTTAAATGGCTTGGAGGATGGAAAGTCTGGCTAATTCTTACCCAGACTGTGTGATTCACAGTGAAATAAATGTTTTGCTCACCCAGAACAAGGCAATGTTAGGTTTGTGTGGTGATTTACACCCTCGGGGCACACCACAAATTATCTCCTTCTGGCACCTCTGAAAAGCACTTAATTCTGGAGGCAAAGGGGGCCAGCTGTCTGGAACCAGGATGAGAAACCCAGCAGACGAGAGAGGTTGGTCCAAATCCATGACAAAAGCAGGGGAGAGGCCTCCAGTTCCTTGGGTACCCATTGCTTCCCACCCTGGATGGCAGTGTGATAATGAGTGAATTACTCCCCTCATTTCAGCAGCAACCTTTCAGGTCCAACATGACGCTCAGCCTCCCTCAGGGGTATAATAAATAAGAGGATCAGGCTCAGACATATAAGAGCCCAAGACAAAGGGTGAAGATGGGAAAATGGCTACACCAACACTGATACGACCTTTCCATTTTTGACGTGAGCGCAGCACAAGATTTTTTTTTTTTTTTTGCATGAGTATTTCTTTTTCAAAGTACGGCATTGAAATCCAATTGATCTTGAGTGAGGATGATCTACGGAATTGTTTGGAGGCCTTCTTTCAATTTTGCACAGGGGCAAGTGCCTTAACCCCTCTCACCCTCGTCCCAGCCCTGAGGCTGACACCAAGGAAAGTAGGTCCCCAGGCCAAGAACAGCGTAATGCTGTTGCCGCTGCCGGCAGCGATTCCTGGTGACTGCACGCACATGGAACCACGCGCTTCCCAGTTCTGTGCCGACCCCGTGATGGGTTGCAGATGGGACCGTAGGATTGTCCCGGGTTGGTTTCTCCAAAGTGGGTTGACAGATCTTTCTTTCTAATCCATCTGACACCTGCTCACCATCATACAGCACCCTGGCCCTGGGCAAAAACTGAAACTGGATCTCCCCACACACAAGGCAAGAATCCTACCACGGACCCACCGCTGCCCCAAGAAGGCTGTGTGACTGTGAGCCACTGCCATCCAGTCAAGGACGACTCACAGCGACCCGATAGGAGTGGACAGCACGGCCCCTGTGGGCAAACTGTAATTCGTGGGGATAGAAAACCCCAACTTTGTCCTGCGGAGGGGCTGGTGGTTTCGAACCGCTGATCTTAGCGGCCCCGTGTTTAACCACTCCTCCACCAGGCTTCCAGTGCAAGAATGCTATCCAGGGGTCCTCAAACTTTTTAAGCAGGGGGCCAGTTCGCTGTCCCTCAGACCATTGGAGGGTGGGATTATAGTTAAAAAATAAAAACTATAAACAAATTTACTGCAGGTTGGGATGAGTCCGCTGCTAGGCAGAAAGAGCGCGGCAAAAACACCCAGCGGGTGGATAAATGTCCTCGGCGGGCCGCATGTGGCCCACAGGCTATAATTTGAGGACCCCTGCTAGACCCTCACTAATGTTTGTCAAAGGCTTTCATAATTGGGACAGGGACTTGCTCGGATCAATACACTCTCTATGCTGATACACTGCATAAGACTCCCGGACACAAATCTTGTTTAATAGCGCACCACTCTTGTGAGTTAAGGTTTAATTTTCAGATAAAAACATAAGACCACTTGAGAGAATATTTATAGCAGCATGATGTCCCCGGCATCTCCTGCAAGCTCCGAATTGCAGGCGCAGTAGCAATGAGACTTCTGCACTGAGTCATTGGAATCTGCTCCTGCGGCTCTGTTATCCACTCGCCCACTGGTGAGGAAACAAGCAGGCCCCGGGAGGTGGGAGAGCGTGTTCCTCAGAGCCACTGGGGATTTGTCACAGGAGGTCATGCGAGGGCGGGCCTACGTTATCACCTTTGTCAGCTAGATACTTTCAAAGCTTGGTCAACATACCTGGGAGTAGGGAGTTTGGGGGCAGGATGAGATGGCATGGGAGAGCCCTGTAATACATTCTCTGCAGTTCTTCCCACTTCCTCTTGGGAAAATGAAAAATTATCATTAAGATTCAATATTGTGAAAAATTACTCCAATACTGTTTCTAACCTTGAAAAGAATTTTTTTTAGAGTTCAGTGGCTAAGGAAAAGAACTCTTTTGAGATGTAACATCATGTAAGTTTTGTCTGCTGAACAAAATTGGTCTAAAGTAGCAGGAAATAAAGCAGTATGTGTAGTGTGCTTGCTTGCTGCTGAGAGTTTTAAGGGAATTCCACTATTAAATTGCTAAGGATCTGTTTAAAACCCTATGAACTTTAACTCCTCCTTCCTTTCTGCTCCCATTTCTCCCCACTGGAAAAAGGGGACAAATTAATTTGACGTTGCTACAGTCTAGCAGGTCCTCTCCTAGGGGTTCTCATTTGTTACCTAATTTAATGCTCACAGGAGATTGTGATGTAGGTATTCTTCGATCATTAAAGGATGAAGACACAGCCCAGCTTCCCTCAGTATTTAAAGGCAGCACTAGAATTTATCCTGGCCTTCTGACTTCAATAGCCCCTCCTCCACCTCACACCCCAACCAACACCTTAAATCCTGAATTTAATTCAACCATAGCCAGTAATTAGATGAGTAGTTAATAGTCGTTCTGCAAAACGTTGTGACCTCAAATTGGCCACACCCAAAAGCCTTATTACAGGGCTTTGACATGCTCCAAACTTGTTCAGTCATGTCTGATGCAGCAAAGTCAGAATAGACCCAAATTTATAAACCGTGGGTGCGCCAGATTGATACCCCGGAGGAGGAACCGAAGAAATTACAGGTTGACATCCCAGGGAGGGAGACACAGAAAAGGTACAGTGACCCCTTTCCGGAGCCTAATTCAGGAGGCTGAATTAATGCCAGGACTGGGGAGAGTGACACCCAAAGTGACGCTGTCAGCTGCCACCTTTGAGCCAGGCACCAGTGCGTTTCCAACTCAAGCAGTCAAGAGATTTGGTTGCTTTGCAACACACACAAACTGCCTGAGTTTTGTAACAGGGAGTTGAACTTTCTGGCCAGGCATTGCTGGTAATTTTCCCTTCCCTGTTTTCATCCTGGTGAATTCACTTTTGCCAAACTCAGATATTCCCTATTATTCCTTTGTCAGTCATGGCCAACCCAGGAAGAAACCGTCTGAGGTCCTGGTTTATTATTTTATTCGTTGTCATTTATTTTGTATGAAAAATCAGAGATGGACACCAACTTCTTAGATTTCACATGAGAGCACCGAAGGACCGAAGATGCAAGTACACTCATGAATCATTAAGTGAATGAATGCAGGTCCAAACCCCAACAAGAAGAGGTCACACTGCATGAGTGGTTAATCAGCTCTTACATCTGTTCTGCTAGTCAATAGGAGTGCTGTTCTACAGACGGTCTTGCATATCAAGGGAGCAGGTTTGCACTGCTCAGTGATCAATTACAGGGTAGTAATCATTTGTTTGCCGTTCAGAGGGCAATTTTAATGTGAGCTCTGCCCATATGTGGACATGCAAGACAGAGAGAGAGAGAGGAAACAGAAAAGATTAAAAAAAAAGAGCATGCATGTATAAGTGGAAGACTGTTATCACTTTGGCTTGATATGAGACTCATAAGAACCCTCATTTCTCTTTTTGCCCCTGTGAGATGCAGACTTGAATGGCAGTGCCTCTCCAGGGTAGGAGAAACAGAGAAGAGAGAGGAAAAGAGGGATCAGTTCTTCTGCCAAATGGAAGATGGAAGAAAAATTGCTATGTGGCCACCTGAACTATCCCGTCTCTTTCCCCACATTTTAGCCGAGCACACTACTGCCCAGGCGACTGATGTCATTCCCCAGCCTCCTTGCAGAGATGTGGCCAATGCCCCTGTTTTCTCCTTGATGACATAGAAAAAATATTGATTGAAGAAGTATTGATTGGAACATAAAAAGCTGTTTTGTAAAGGGAGAGAAGATTCTTCCCCGCTTCCCTAATCCCAACTCACAGCAATTGTGTAGGCTAGAATGGCCCCTGTGACTTTCTGAGCCTGTCACTTCTCAAGAATAGAAAGCCTGACTTTCTCCTGAGGAGCAGCTGGTGGTTTCAAACTGCTGACCTTAGGGTTGGCAGCCCAATGCATAACCACTATGTCACCCGGGTTCCTCTTATTCCCACTCACAGTGGACCTCAAGCATGGAGTGAAGGCTGATAAACTAGGAGGGGCCTGGGTTTCTGGGGGCTTGGGATGGCTGATTGTAGTCTTGATAGAAAAAATAATGGAGTTTTATCTCATCTAAGATATCTATCTCCACCACTTGTCCAACAATTGTCTCTTTCTCTGTCCAATTATGGTAGCTTGCAGGTTGTCGTGATACTGAAAACTGTGTTTCCTGTATTTCAAATGCTAGCGGGGTCAAGGGAAAGATCATTCAAAAGACACAAAAGAATAAAAGACAAAAATGGATGTCAGAAGAGACTCTGAAACTTGACTGTAGAGCAGCTGAAGCAAAAGGAAAGAAGGATTAATCAAAATAATGAGCAGGACAGATCAAGAAGCTAAAGTCGAATATTATAATAAAATACACAAAGGACCAGGAATCTGAAAACCAGAAAGAAAAAATACCATTGACATTTCTCATGCTGAAAGAACTGTAGAAATTATTCACACCTTGATGTGCAAGGAGGAAATATTGAATGATGCTGAAAGCATCAAAAGAAGATGGAAGGAAACACAGAGTCACTAGACCAAAAATAACTTATCAACACCACCCCACCCTGCCACCCCTTGCAGGAGGTAGCACGTGGTCAAGAACTATGACACTGAAGGAAAAAGTCCAAACTAAACTGAAGGCACTCACCAACAAGATGCCAGGAATTGCCAAAATACAAATTGAAATGTTTCAAAAAACCCATGCAGCATCAGGACTGCTCACTTGTTGATGCCAAGAAATTTGGAAGACATCTTCCTGACCAAGTGACTGGAAGATAATCATGTATGTGCCTCCTGCAAAGAAAGGCCAGTCAACAAACTATCACATTATCAAACAATCTCATTAATATGGCAAACAAGCAAATTTTGCTAAAGATACATTTTTAAATGGTTGTCATGGTACATCAACAAGGAACTGTCAGAAATTCAAGCTCTATATGGAAGATGTGAAATAAGGAGAACCATTGCTAATGTCAGATGAATCTTGGCTGGAAGCAGAGAATACCAAAAAGATGTTTTCTTGTGTTTTATTGGTTTTGCAAAGGCTAGAGACTATGTATAGCAAATTGTGGCTAACACTGAAAAGAATGGGAATTCCACACCCTTAATTAAGCTCATTCAAAGTCTTTACACAGACCAAGAGCCAGCCATTCAAACAGAACAAGGAGTTGCTGTATGACTTACAATCAGTGAAAGTATGCATCAGGGTTGTATCCTTTCACCATACTTAGTCCAGTCACATGATGAGCAAATAATTTGAGAAGCTGGACTATATGTAGAAGAAGGTAGCTTCAGGATTTCAGGAAGACTCACTAACAGTCTTCCTTGCTTTAAGGGAAGAAAATGAATGACTTAATGAGCATTACACCTCAACATAAAGAAGAGAAAATCCCCCCACCTGGATAATAGACAACATCATGCTAAATGAGGAAAATATTGAAGTTGCCAAGGGTTTCATTTTGCTTGAACCCATGGCTTGGATCCTGGAGCCAGGAGCTCAAACACCATTTTTGCATTGTTCCTATCTGTGGCAAAGGGTTTGTGTGAAGTATTAAGAGCAAAGATGTCACTTTGAGGACAAGGTGCCCCTGACTCAAGCCATAGTGTGTTCAATCGGCCTAGAGGTACTGAGAAACTGAATAAGGAATAAGGAAGACCAAAGAAGTTTTATTTTTGAATTTTGGTGTGGGTGGAGACTATTGGATATATCTACCACGGACTACAGGAGGATGAGCAAAAACCAGACTTGAAAGGAATATGGACAGAATCCTCCTTGGAAGCAAGGATGGTAAAACTTTCACTCACATATTTTGGACATGTCATCAGGAGGTGTCAGTCCCTCCAGGGGACATCAAACTTGGTACAGTGGAAGGTCACCACAAGATGAGGAGGGGAGCAGGAGGAAGCTGAGGAGAGCCTCCATGAGAAGAATTGACACCTCAACTGCAGCCATAGGCTCAAACGTCGTGACAACTGTGAGGACAGGGCAGGAGTGGGTAATGTCTTGTTCTGCTGTTCATCAGCGCCCTGTGAGTCGAACACACCCAGAGACAGCTAACAATAACCTATCTGATGGAGGGGGTGGAAGAATGATGTGCTGCTATACAAAAATGAACCTAATCCTAACCCAGAGATCGATGTTGACACTACCTAACCCCACTTGCTTAGGAAACCTGATTTCTAAATGCATAGGAAGAAATCAGAGCCAGAGTGAATATAAGTATGACCAAATGCTCTCTCTTTTTACCCCTTCTCACTACCTGCCACATGACTAAATACAAGCAACTAAATGCAAAAGACTTGAAAATATATCTGTAAGAAAAAATATGACCCACACGTACTCCCCTTTTCATATAGTTGGATTGAATAAATAAGGATGGTTGTAGGTGTTTCCCTGTAGTCAGAATTGGATGAGACTGCTTATCTGCTTACAACTTCACACCAACATCTTTCTCAATCAACCCTCTAATAACCTTCCACATAGACGGTTGCTGCAGTGTTTACTGTGCTGGAATTATGGGCTGTCCATGGTAACAGGCACAAGAAACAAATCCTGCTCTCAAAAATTTGCCTGTGAAAGCAAAGCTTCTACTAATGGAGACAGGATTTTAGACACAGATCCACTACTAGATGTATGACTTGGGGCAAGTCACTAGCCGAAATGCTATTTCTAAAAAAGAATAAATAAAAACAATTAATAATAATAAAAGAAAACTTTAAAATCCCACAAGAGTATGTTGGCTATTGAAAGTTTTATAGGCTCAATGTCTCTGGGTTTCATTGAAACAGAGAAACAAATAACTCAGCTTCAAGAGGGTGACTCCCAATTATGGCACACTTCTGGATACACTCTAATAGAATGATCATCACAGGATTTCTGTAATACTACATCTCTTAACACAGGATACAGGATGTTGATGTAGCAAGATCTTGTTTTTCCACCAACCAATAGAGCACCGCTCTTTTTTTAAATCATTTTATTGGAGGCTCATACAACTGATCACAATTCATACATACATCCATTGTACGCAAAGCTCATTTGTACATTTGTTGCCATCATCATTCTTAAACCCTTGGTATTAGCTCCTCATTTTCCCCCATCCATCCCCCCTCCTTCATGAACCATTGGTAATTTATCATTTATTATTCTTTTGTCATATCATACACTGTCCAATGTCTCCCTTCACTCACTTCCCTGTTGTCCGTATCCCAGGGAGGATGTTATTTGTAGATCCTTATAATCAGTTCCTCCTTCTACTCCACCTTCCCTCCATCTTCCCAGTATCGTCACTCTCACCACTGGTCCTAAAGGGATCATCTATCCCAGATTCCCCATGTTTCCGGTTCCTATCTGCATCTGTGTACATCTTCTGGTCTAGCTGGATTTGTAAGGTAGAATTGGGATCAGGATAGTGGGGAGGAGGAAACATTTAAGAACTAGAGAAAAGTTTTATGTTTCATCATTGCTACACTGTACCATGACTGACTCATCACCTCCCTGCAACCCTTCTGTAAGGGGCTGTCCAGTTGCCTACAGATGGACTTTGGGCTCCCAATCTATACTCCCCGTCATTTATAATGATATAATTTTTAGTTCTTTGATGCCTGATACCTGATCCCTTTGACACCTCTTGATCACACAGGCTGGTGTGCTTCTTCCAAGTAAGCTTTGTTCTTTCTGAGCTAGATGACCGCTTGCTTACTTTCCAGCCCTTAAGACCCCAGACACTTTATCTTTGGATAGCCAGGCACCATCAGCTTTCTTCACCACATTTGCTTATGCACACTTTGTTCTATTAAACTGACATTCCATGATGCTCACCTTTCCGACATGATCGCTTAAGACAAATGTGTGCATAAGCAAAAGTGGTGAAGAAAGCTGATTGTCTGGGGTTTTAAAGGCTTGAAGGTAAACAAGTGGCCATCTAACTCAGAAGCAACAAAGCCCATAGGGAAGAAACACACCAGCCTGTGTGACCATGAGGTGTCAAAGGGATCTGTTATTGGGCATCAAAGAACAAAGAAATCATATCATTGCATGCCCACCTTCCTGATATGATCGCTGAGGACGAATGCGTGCATAAGTACACCACCCTTGGTACAGCTGTGTTCATTTTCTCGGATACCATGCGTTTTCTGGCTTAAATCCTCAGGTTACAAGTGCATCTGAGGTAGTATCCAGTGCACCCAGTGGATATGGGGGTTTCACCAAAGCAGCTTCTGAAGCATTCCAGATGCACTGAAGATGCAGAGCTCAGTGTCCCAGTGCACTACAACACTGGGTCTGGGTTCCCAGAATACCCCCAGATGCTCAAAGTCAATTCCACCCGCCTGCTGCATGCCATTTTGAGGGAAGGACAATACAGAAGGTGGGGAAGATAAGAAGGAGCTTATGGAAACAATTATATAATTATGTTTGACATGATTAAATTATGGGATGATCTGACATATGTATTAATTCTCAAGTTCCAGCAATTTTTTTTAAAAGTATATATTCAGGAATGAGTTCTGTGATAATGATGAATCCAAACTCCAACATAAGAACCATACGTTCTTATATCATGGCCTACCTTGATACTCCATTTCATGAAATGATCACTGGAGATAAAGGTGCTATGGTAAAGTGTGAGGAAGAAAGTTGATGGTGTCTGGCTATCAATCAGAATAGTGATTGAGGTCTTGCAGGCTTGTATTCAAACAAGTAGTCATTTAAGTGAGGAATCAACTAAGTCCACACAGAAACACACCAGCTTATATGATCCAAATGATAAGCACAAAATTCAAATATGGTGAAAAGTATCAGAGCTAAAATTATGAATGCACAACTTGTTGAAGGCTATGGAGGACAGTAGGAGTCTCAAACCTATCTGCAAAATATATAGTCAGACTGAACAGCTGGCAGATCCAAACGCAAGAGTCCCGAATAGCCTTCCATCAAGTAGAGACCATTGCAACAATGATTATGCTGAATCAAACGCAATACTTACCCAATTGACCTCCCTATAGACACAACCTGAATTTATTCTCTGTACAAGTATTTCTTAGATGTTCCATGACAGAAATTTATTCCTTGACTTCTTGAATGCTGATAATGTCCCTCCTGCACATTATTTGTATTTTTTTCCTTATACTAATATGATCTTATTCTTACCACCTTTGAGAGATTTGCTTTGCGTTGTGTGCTGTTGTTTTTTCCAGCTGTGAAGCACAGGACGGGTGGCTGTATAATGATAATAAGTGGCATAACATATTATGGGGGTTGCAGAGGTGGGGGTGGGAAAGGTGATTTGGGGAATAAATAATGAAAGATGGAGAGGGGACAGTACACCAGAACTGATCGTGAGTGCACGACTCATTTTAAAGGCAATTTATCCATGGGGGTGTGGAATGCTCTAAGATAAATATGGTGCTTATTATACAATTCCCCATGATACGATTGAATAATTGAACTATCGTATTGTATGATATGTAAATCATGTGCCAATAAAACTATTGGGGGAAAAAAAGAAAGTTATAGCACTTCTGAGCAAGAGTGAGGTATCAAATAGATTCTAATATAGAGTAGGCTTTGTTCAGCAAACTGCACAAGACATCTCATCAGTATTAGGCTTTATACTAAGTGTAGAGGATATATAGAGAAAAGATGACTGTTTTCCACTAAGACTTGAAACCAATGACGATATTTACAAGCAAGAGTTCTTTTGCATCTTGGGGTTTTGTTGTGCTTGAAATGTGAGCTATCCCCAATACCAGGCTCCTTGAGGGGAAAAACACAATAAATTCATAACAAAATTGTATGATCAGTGGAAACATGCTGAGCTGATACTGAAGTGCTTATTTTGGGGTGCCTAAAAGTACCTCACTATGACTCAGGAACAGAAGTGCAAGACCTTTTGACCCCTAATTCTTTGACTTTTCAGAGAGCAGTGATTGTTCTAAGATATAATTCTCACCTCGCATACAGGAAACCCAGCCTAGGAACCTTGTGCACAGCCACTACCCAGCTGTCAAAACCAGCAATGGGGACGGGGGGGTGCATATTAGGGAGGTTTATGTGTTGCTATAATGCTGGACATGTTACGGCAGAGCTTCCTGACTAAAAACAAAAGTCTGGCAACTGACTTCCGAAAATCAGTCCATGAAAGCTCTATGGATCACAACAGTTTGATCCATGACACATTAGGAGAATGGCAGAGCACAGAATGCCCTTTTCTTCTGTTGTCCCTGAGATTGTCCTGAGCTGAACACTGCAGCTCACAAAGGACTTAGGGACCCTGTGTGTTTGGAGAGAGACCTGTAGGGCGTCCCAAGCAGGAGCCCCAGAGAGGTTCTTTTCCTACCCATGAAAGTTCAGGAATGAGGTCCATACACCTGAGAGAGCCAGAGCCTTCTTTCTAGGCCCAGTTTCCCAAAACCTCCAGCTTTGTCTTTCTCATTCTTCACAAAGGTTCAGACTTACTTCTTTTTTTAAAAAAAATGATAGGTTCCCAATGTCCTTCTGGAAAAGACACGAGAAGAGCACTCAAGTCCACAATGACAAGAAAAGGAGAATCCAGATTTTAGAAACAGATGGTCTTCCTTCCCCACAAGGGAGCTAAAACAATTTTACCCAGGTTGGACTTGTACCAGGAAAGTCTTGCTATTGTAGGTAGCATCCCAACACATTTGAAGGCGATGAGGAATTATCCTGGAAAAATAAGTAATGTCTGATGTTTTAAGCATTCAAAACATTACTTGTCAAGTACTAAGCTTAACAGCTTACAGCTACAGTTCTTTAATGTAATAAATCCAATTATCTAACTCTCTATTTTTATCATTCTACTGCGCTCTGAGTGAAAATTTACACAGAAAACTTATTTTTAGTATGTTATTTTGGTACAATAAATTCAATGACTAAACTCCCTATTTTTATCATTTTACCTTATGATAAGTGAAAGTTTACACAGAACATTCACTTTCTACCCAGCCATTCATTCACACATTTTCCATGACCTTGGTGGCTATTCCCTCGTGTGTCGGCCAGCACTCTCCCCGCCTCGAGTCAGACTTCACCATTCTCATCCACCCAGTTCTCCCTGCTCCTCTTTGCCTTCTCATCTTTGCTTTTAAGGCAAATGCTACCTGTTGGACTCACATAAATCCATAACAAAATTGTATGATCAGTGGAAACATGCTGAGCTGATCCTGAAGTGCTTATTTTGGGGTGCCTAAAAGTACCTCACTATGACTCAGGAACAGAAGTGTAAGACTTTTCTATGCTAAGGATCACAAACCTTCCAGCTATAACTGCTGACCATGTGGTTGCTATCTTACACACACACACACACACACACACACACAAAGCTCAGTGCTATGGAGTTGATGCAGACGCCTTAGGGCAGAGCAGAACTGTCCCTAGTTTCTGAATCTGTAACTCTTTACCAGAACAGAAAGCCCAGCCTTTCTCCAGAGGAGCAGCAGGTGGTTTCAAACTGCTGACCTTCAAGATTGAAGTCCAAAGAGTCACCACTATACCACCGGAGCACGTGTCTTATTGGGCAGTCCATTATCAGTTCTGGGATTAAGCGTGTGCTAGTCCGGGTACACTAGAAAAACAATCCATGGACACACATATGGTTATTGGGGTACAATTTATATATATATATATAGGACATTAAGAAAGCATCCCAACACGGTCCAGTACAAAGTCACAAGTCTGATATTAGCTCATATGTCTGGTACCAGTCTATAATGTCTCCTTCCATCTCACGAAGTCACAGGCCAGTGGGTGCAGAATCCCGATGCTGGCAGGAGTCTCCCCACGGCTCCTCGCTTCCAAGGCTCAGGGTCCATCAACAGCATCCAGTGGTGGTAGAAGCGACTCAGCGCTGGCAGGGGTCTCCAGGAGGCTTCTCCAACTTCAGAGGTCTGACTCCATCAGGGCAAGGCCATGTGGCTTCTCCTCCAGCTCCTCCAGCTTCTCAGACGCTGCCTTCTTGTCTTGTTCATGATTCATCGTCTCTGAGACTCACTCCCAACAACTAGAAAGATAGCTTCTCATCTTCACGAGGGAAATATCGCAAGATTTCCCAGAAGTCTCAGGAGAAAGCCATGCCCACACAGAGGCCTCATTGGCTATTCCATGGCTAGCTCCAGATTAACAGGCTAGAAGCCACCCCTACATCTCAAGCATGAAATTAACATAAGAACATGACTGCCACAAAACGCGTCTTATAGCAGTAGTCTCGGGGGCACCTCCAGTTTTCTATCATTTTGGTAAGCCTGGTCTTTTGGGTTTTGCTCATTGTTCTTCATGTTTTGTGTTCATTAAATTAATGCTGTGTGTTTTGTTCTTATTAATTATTCATAAGGTTTCCTGTTCCAGTTTTGGTCTACATTTTCCTCCAATTCTAATAATACCTTTCAATTGGGCCCCTAGTCAGAATGGCCCTTTGTAGTGACTGAACTCACTCCTTGCTGATGAGCTGATTCCGACGCAGAGCAACCGTAAGGGACGGGATTTCCCAGACAGTAACTCTTCGTGGGAGTTGAAACCCTCATCTCTCTCCATTGGGGTGGCTGAAGGTTTTGAACTGCTCACCTCAGGGTTTGTAGCCCAACACATCACCTCCAGGTCACCAAGCTCTTCATCAGTAGCTGGTATCGTCAGTTTCGGGTCTCAGGCTAGAAGAGGCTGTGACTCACATGTGTCATTCTTCTTGTGGCTTAATGTCTTCCCCGAGTGTTGAGATTCTTCCACACTCCTTTGCTCCAGGAAGGCAGAGACCAGTAGTTGTTTCCCAGATGACTGACCCCAAGCCATTATGACCCAGGCACCACTCACCACACTAGGATGAAGAACATTCCCATTACAAACCTTGTTCTCTTGGCTGATCTAGATGTCCTCTAAGACTGTGCTGCTCAGCCTTCAAGTCCAGTAACTAAGTCCTATAATATTAGGCATATCTAAGAAAATTCTCTAACCATGCTTGTATGTGTTCTAATATATACAGATGTGTATATACATATATATTCAGAAAAATAAATATTTATAGCAATACCCCTATATGCACTTGCATCCGTGCCTGTGTGTCCTTCCCACCTATGTAGCATACATATGTATCATGTCACCTCTCACAAATTTTCGGTTTTTATTATTGTTGCTACAGAATTGTATGTGATAGCATAGTGAATACTAAAAAAAAAAAAACTCACTTCCATCAAGCCAATGCTGACCCATAGTGACCCGACAGGACAAGGGAGAATGGTCCCCTTTGATTTCCAAGCCTGCAACTCTTTATTGGAGAAGAAAGCCCATCGCTCTTCCGAGGAGTGACTGACTGTTAGTTTCCAACTTCTTACCTTGCGATTAGCTGCCCAATGCATAACCACCATGCCACCAGAGCTCGGTCGCCCTCTTTCTATGCTTTCTTCCAGTGTCTGCACACACAGATCACTCTGTGCTGACTTTCTTCAGGTGGTGCACTGCCATTCCCTTCAACAGAAGCACACTAGCTCTGCACTACAAAGGGTGATTCTCCGGACTGCCCACTCCAACGTCAGGTAAGCATCAAAGAATGGCGCCTTCTGAGTGTAAGCTTACGCTTAGCTTTTTATAAAATTTGGTATCCTACAGTCCTTCTCCATTGGTGATTGGCTTATTTCAACATTGTTCTGTTACACTGTGTAGTACATTTTCCATTGTGTGTATGTACAAGCACCACTCTGACAGTTTGTTATACTGTCGTGGCTTGGGGGTTATGCCACCTGTATTTCAAATACCAGTAGGGCTATCTGTGGTGGTCAGGTTTCGTTGGACCTTCTACCCAGAGGTTGATAAATCTTAGGGAAAAAGTCAATCTTGTCCCTCACAACAATTTCAAAAGTATTCAAGAGCTATAAATATATATTTACCAACAAATGAAATCACCATTGACCTGAATAATACCTTCAATTTTTTTTCAATTTTACATCAATGCCACATTACATACCAAACGAGGCACATGTGACTTGCAAGCCACCACATGCCAACCCCTGTTCTAGACTAAGACAGACAAAGAAGAAGGAACAAGTGGTTTACTTCTGAAAAAATGGCCACTGAATAACGTATATACAACTGTGGAACATTGTCTTGTAAAGAACCAGAAATGAGCCCTTCAGATTGGAAGGCACTCAACACATGACTGGGAAGAAACACCTCTTCAAAGTAGAGTCAACCTCGATCACTTGAATAGACCTTCATCTGTTAATGTGGCATGACTACAGGTGAGAAACAACTGCCTACATCCGCTAACACTGAGATCTCAGAATGCTCACAGTACAAAGAACCTAGGAAAATTAGATCCATCATAAATGAAATGAAATGCATCTAGATTGATATTCTAAGTATGTGAGAATTAAGCTGACTAGTATTGGCTGTTTTTGAACCAGATAGTCATATGGTTTACTATGCTGAGAATGACAGATTCAAGAGAAATGCTATCGAATTCATCATCAAAAAAGACATTTCAAGTTCTATTCTGAAATTCAATGTGATCAGTGATAGGATAATATCCAGACATCTACATGAAAGACCAGTTAATAAGTCTATTGTTCAAATTTACCCCCTAAACACTAAAGATAAAGCTAAAGAAATTAAAATTCTGTATCAATTGCTACAGGTGAGATTAAATTTACAAACAAGATGCATTGATACTAGTGATTGGAATAAGAAAGTCGGGGTGGGGAGAGGATCAGAAGGTGGAAACCATGGTCTTGGTTATAGAAATATGCAGAATACTGCATGATAAAATTTTGAAAGACCAGTGACTTATTCATTGCAAATGCCTTTTTTCAACAACATAAACCATGACTACACTGGTGGACCTTATCAGAAAGTCACTAGTCAAAACAAGGCAAGATGTCAAATGCAGAAGAGATCATTAATTGCTCATACGCAAATCAAGTTGGAAAGTGAAGAAAATTAAAACAATTCCACATAAGTCAAGAGGAGATTTGTTACATCAAACTCCAATGACAAAAGACCAGATGAGTTGTGGAATGACATCAAGAACATCATACATAAAGAAGGCAAGAGGGCATTAAAAAGTAAGGAAAGACCAAACTGGATATCCAAAGAGACTTTGATGCTTACTCTTGGAGTGTAGAGCAGCTAAACCAAATGGAAGAAATGATGAAGCTTAAGAGCTGGACAGGAAAATAAATAAGTAAATAATTTTTAAAAAGAGCTGAATAGAAGGGAAGCTCAAGTGGATAAAATTAAGTATTATGATAAAATGGGAAAAGCCCTAAAGCTAGAAAACCATAAGAAAAGCAGTGCTCTCCATTTCTCTCAGTGAAATGAACAATTTAAACTTCCAGCTGCAAAACTAAAAGTTTCTACAAGCAAACGCACTGCCGGAATGGGTGGTGTTTCATTCTGTCTTCCACAGGGTCCCTCTGAGGCAGAGCTGATTTGACAGCACCTGACAACAGCAGCAGGCAAAATATTGAGCATCCAAAGAAGAGGGGAGAAGTCGACAGAGTCACTCTAGCAAAAGGAAGCGATCGGCATGGAATCATTTCAGGAAGTAACCTGTGGTCAAAAACCAATGGTATTGAGGAAATGTAGGTTGCACTGAAAGCCTTCATGGAAAACAAGGCTTCAGGGATTGACAGAATAACAATTGGAATGTTTCAATAAGTGGATGTCATGTTCCAAGCAGTCAGTTATTTATGCCAATAAGTTGGGAAGACCAACCAACTGGAAGAGATGCATACTTATATTTTCTCCCATTCCAAAGAAAGATGATTCAATAGTTTGTGGAAGTATTGAATAATATCATTTATATAATATGTAGGCAAAATTGTGCTACAGTCAATTCAAAAACAGTTTCAGCAGTACATCAGCAGGCAGCTACCGGAAATATAAACCAGAATCAGAGAATATGGAATGAGGATGTCACTGCTGATATCAGTTATAACTGTCTGAAAGCAGGAACTACCAGAAAGATGCTTACTTGTATTGAGTATGAAAATGCATCCAACAATCTGAGCCATTTGGATCAGAGCAAACTGTGAATAATGTTGTGAAGAACAGGAATGCCCAAACTCTTAATTGTGTTAACATTAATCTGTATATAGATCAGAAGGTAATTGTTTTGATAGAACAGGGGAATACTAGGTGGTTTGAAATCAGAAAAACTCACCAGGGCTACTTCCTTTTGCCATGTTTATTCAATCTGTATGCTAAATTAATGACCCGGGAATATGAAGAAGAACATGGCATCAGGATTGGAGGAAGGCTTCTTAATATCCTTCAAAATGCAGGTGAAACAACCTTGTTTGATGAAAGTGAGGAGGAGTTGATGGCACTAGCTGACGAACATTGATTGCAATTTTCAGATTGAAAATGTACAGAAAGAAAAATTCATGGTGACTTAACGAATATGCAACATTGTGGTAAAGAGGGGAAAGATTCATTGTTATCAAGGATTTACTTTTACTTGGATCCATATCCATAGTCAATGCAAACATCTCTTCGTATGCTATTCATAGTCTGAATGTTCTCTCTGGTAGTGATTGTTTATGTCTTTTGATGGCTTTTTGGATTGTTTATCTTTTTATTTGTAAGGTACTGAAGTTTTCTATGTATTTTAAAGATTACTGCTAGGTTCTCTTTTTATGAAGTTTTATGATTATTTTTACAAGGTTCCAGTTCTTCATTTTCTGTTATTTGTGCTTTTTTTTTTGGTTAAGCTTGATAATCTTTGTATACCATAAATTAGAATCCATAGCTTAGTCCCTATATTATCTTCCAAGAAATTTATTATTTTAGGCTTATCACTTAGATCTGCAATCCATATTGTGGCCATTTTTGTGTATGGTGAGCATTGTTTGATTTTTTTTCTGTAACGATTGCCCAGTTTTGACAGGATATTTACTTAAAAGGTTTTCTTTCACCAGTGTGTGACACTCCATCAGACTTGACCAGAAAGCACTCCTACGGGTCAACAAACAGACCTTGAACTATTTACAGACTTTCTTCTCTTTTTTTTTAATCATTGGTGGGGCTTTTTGTTGTTGTTTTATTTTCTTTTGTTGCTTTGTTTTACTGTGTCTTGTTTTTGTGCATATTATTATCTCTGCAGGTTTTTCTGGATAGGCTGGATAAACAATCTAGAGGAGAAAACAATGGGATCAAGAGTTTCCAAAGAATTTGGGATAAGGGGAGGTGGGGGAAAGGCAATGGGTGTTAACAAATCCGGGCACAAGAGAACAACAAACGATCTAAAATCAAAGGCGAGGCATGTGTAGGAGGCCTAGTAGGGCTTGATCAAGGGCAATGTAACCAAGAGGAATTACTGAAATCTAAACGAAGATTGAACATGATAGTGGGACAAGAGGAAAGAAAAAGGAAATAGAGGAAAGAAACTAGAAGTCAAAAGGCATTTATAGAGGTCTAAATACAGGCATGTACATATGTAAATATATTTATATATGATGATGAGGAAATAGATTTATGTGCATATATTTATGTGTTTAGTATTACAGTAGCAGATGAACATTGGGCCTGCACTGAAGTACTCCCTCAATGCAAGAAGACTTTGTTCTATTAAACTGGCATTCCATGATTCCCTGACATGATCCCTGAAGTCAAAACAGGTGCACAAACAAATGTGGTGAAGAAAGCTGTTGTGCCCAGCTGTGAAAAGATAAAGCAGTTGGGGTCTTAAATGCTTGAAGATAAGCACGTGACCATCTAGCTCAGAAGCAACAAAACCCACATGGAAGAAGCACACCGGCCTGTGTGATCACAAGGTGCCAAAGGGATCAGGTATCAGGCATCAAAGAACAAAAAAAAATCATATCATTGTGAATAAGAGAGAGTGCCGAGTAGGGACCCAAAGCCCATCTGTAGGCAACTGGATATCCCCTTGCAGAAGAGTTGTGGGGAGGTGACGAGCCATTCAGCATGCAGTATAGCAATGATGGACCATACAATTTTCCTCTAGTTCATTAATGCTTCCTCCTCTCCCCCTCCCCACTATCATGATCTCAATTCACCTTACAAATCCAGCTAGACCAAAAGATGTACACTGGTACAGATAAGTGCTGTAAACACAGGGAATCCAGAACAGATAGACCCCTCAGGACCAATAATGAGAGTAGCGATACCAGCTGGGGAAGGGAAGGGTGGAGTACAAAGGGATCTACATCTAACCCCCTCCCTGAGGGATGTACAACAGAAAAGTGGGTGAAGGGAGACATCAGACCGTGTAAGACATGACAAAATAAAAATAATTTATAAATTATCAAGTGTTCATGAGGGAGGAGAGTGGGGTGGGGGAGGGAAAAAAGGAAGCGCCGATACCATGGGCTCAAGTAGAAAGCAAATGTTTTGAGAATAATGATGGCAACAAATGTACAAATGTGCTTCACACAATGGATGGATGGATGGATGGATGGATGGATGGATGGATGGATGGATGGATGGATGGACGGACGGTGATAAGAGTTGTACGAGTCCCCAATAAAATGATTTTTTAAAGGCTATCTTTCCTCACTTCTTCTCCATAGGTCTATGTGTCCAGTAGTGACGTCCATTTCGTTCCCACACCAATTCAGCAGAACCAATACCTAATTTTTTGTTGAGATTGACCAACCGATTATTACAAGGACACTTTTAATAAGGGTTCTTACATTCCTTACTCTAGCATTCATCTGTGCACCAACATATTCTAAGAGCCTATAGCAATGTTCATTCCATCTACAGGTATAAAAAATTAGACGGAACTCTGCTTGTAATCTTTATTTATTCATTTCATCAAACTTTGCTCTTGATGAAATGCTACATTTGTATTCCCTTGCATTTGTTACTTCAGTAAACAAACATATAATGTAAAAAGAAATGGTGACTAACAACCCGAGGGAGTCGCACTGTTACTTGTTTCAGTTTTGTTACTCCCCAAATTCCCACAAGATATTAAGAGTGAATTATGCAACCCCTGCAAGTGCTCAAAGAGCTAAAAATACTATCAGAAAAATTCCTCTAAGTTCAGTAAGAGTGGAAAAGAAGTTTTTCAAAGACGAACATAATATGTTCAGAGAAGTCGCCTGTTTCTAATTTATCCAACACAATGACTCCTGTCTAATTGGCCTACCTCTAAAAAAAATGAAATCTCCCACAGTGAAAAAATGGTTAAGGATAAATCACACAGCCAATGATACTCAGATAAAAGTGAAAAATATTGCAAGTGAGGACACCAATCAAGAAGCAATATGGAAATATCTTACATAGGTCTTACTGATTTTTGTCAGGTATTATTTAATATTTTTCACTCTTATTTTAAAACTCAAAAAAAATTCACAGTTTAGTATTGTGTTATAACATAATCTTTTATCTTTTTTCAAAACCATTTTATTGGCAGCTAATACAGATATATTGTTCCATAATTCAATTACATCAAGCAGTATTACACCACTATCAGTTTCAAAACATTCTTTTCCTTCCTGGATTCCTTGACATTAACTCCCTTTTATACCCTACCACCACCACCAATACCCCCCAGAACCCCTTATTCTATTTGCAGTCCTAGACACTCATCTATCCTGAGTTTCAAACACTGACAATCAGAAAAACATACTACAAAAATTCCATCCCCGATGGCAAAACACATCTGAAATAACACATCTCCAATATGAACAAACAGAACACAAAAAGAGTACACAAAATGTTAAAAACCAAATCAGACCTAATGTACATCAGAGAGAGAAACAACTGACAAGGTTTTAACCATTCAAGTTTGTCATTTTCATCTTCTATAATCATCTCCCCAATGCATTCTGATAACTAGTTTCTTCCCATTACTTTATTATGGATAGAGGGAAATCTTTGGAGGCTTATTTCCTATGTAGACCCCACAACTTTATCTTGGGCTCCCTCTGTCCTCCATAGCCTGCTGCATCTCACCGTTTAGGCTCTGATAATTTCCCCTCCTTCATCTTTGCATAATCTGATTCACAATCCTTCAGCCACCCATGTTGATGTGCTTCTTCAATGTGAACTTAGTTGACATCCCACTTAGATGGTTGCTTGCATGAAACAAGTCTTTAAGATCCCAGACACTATTTTATCTGATAGCCAGGCACCATCTAATTTCTTCACCACACTTTGCCATCGTATCCATATCTTCTGTGTTCCCTTCCTGAGGGTGGGTATAGAGCAGAATCATGATGTTGGAACCAATTGTCTTTAAACTAGAACTAGGATTACATGTGAGCCAATAGCTCTGGGTTCTTGAGGTTTCTTTCTCCTCCTGTATCTATAGAATGGGTAGGACTGCCCCTGTGGGTTTTCAAAACTGTAAATCTTTATGGACGTAGAAAACCTCATCTTTCTCCCAGGGTCGCTATGATTGGAATCGATTTGATGGCAGTGAGTGGGTGTATCTTTCTGGTGAGAACACTATGTCATGTTGAACTTCTGTACATCTCCAGCTCCATATTCAATGACATTACAAAGTAGCTGGAATTGCAACACAGTGAGGATATTTGTGCCATAAACCAAACCAAGCTGACAGCCATCAGATGGATGCTGCCTCATAGTGACTCTCCAGGACAAGGAAGCACTGCCCCTGTGGATTTCTGAGATTGGTGGTTTTCAAGGGCCGACCTTTACCCGACTCATTGACACTACACAACCAGGGCACCTTATTTGCACCATAAAAATTGGCAAATGCATAAACAACACTTTACAAGAGAGTAAAAACGGTAAATCTTCATCAGCATACCATTGCCTTTAAGGACTCCCCACTCCTCCAAAAAAAAAAAAAAAAAACAGTGGGAAGAAGGGACTATTAGAGAAATAATGGGTTTGTTTGGGTTGGTTTTTTAAATGTTTTTTACTTTTTCTCTCCACTCATTCACTTGAGCAAACTATTCGTTTCCGACTCAATGGTCATCGCCGCATCT
Source organism: Nesogale talazaci (assembly GCA_004026705.1). Lineage (NCBI taxonomy): Eukaryota > Metazoa > Chordata > Mammalia > Afrosoricida > Tenrecidae > Nesogale > Nesogale talazaci. The sequence continues at coordinate 13,596 of PVJH01011925.1, read as the reverse complement.
TCAACAACTTCCTGAATTTGTTGGGATAGCACTGCTTGAAACATAAAACACCTGCCCTCCCGAAGTCCCTGGTAGCTAGGAGCTAGATTCTTTGTTGAGTATACCCTAAATACCTCCATAAGTGCTTCACTTACAAAATCACAATAGAAAACGGAAAGCCATTGCCTTTATGAGTCCAGTAGCCATAGAGCAAATTCCAATACATGGTTACCACAGAGTAGAACTCTAGTGCGCTCAGTAGAATTTTCACAGCTGTACCCTTTCAGAATGAGATTACGAGGCCTTTCTGCCAAGGCACCTGTGCATATGTTTAAACCATGAACCTCTCAGTAGCCAAGCATTTATCAGCTAGCGCCATGCAGGCATCCTCCACTGCTTTTAGGGGTAAGATAGTAGCTTGTGGGTTGAGCTACAACCCAGAGGGTCAGTAGTTCTAACCCACCAGCCACTTCAAGGAAAACAGACGAGGCTGTCTGCGCCTATACAGATTTGAAGTCTCAGAAACCAATAGGGGAAGTTCTACCAATAGGGTTGGTATGGGTCATAATCAACTCTATGGCAGTGGAGTTTTAGGGACAAAAGAGTCTCAGGGTGGCACAGTTAATATAAGGCCACTGATGGAAGGTCAGAGGTTCAAGTCCACAGGGAAACATGTCAGAAGAAAGGTCTGGTGTTTTAATTCCCAGAATCAGTAACTAGAGCAGTTCTACTCTGACACCTGTGAGGTTGCTATGAATCAGAATTGACAACGTGCCAACTGATTAGAAACAGAGAATGCACTTCAAAAGAACAAATAAGCAATATTCTGGGTGTCCACAATCACGTTACCCAAGTGTCTATATCCCACTTTTCAATGATTGGAAAACTGTAGACGCCAAACGCTTCTAAGTAAAGGACAAAACAGAAGTTGACATTAGCAATATGAACTTAAAACAGATAAGTTCCTTAGGGTTTGGGCTCATATACAACAATGCAAAACAAGACAAATGTCCTCATTATGGTCAAACAAAAATAGAAAGCTAATAATGTCTAAATTAACATGATCAATTTAATATGACAGACTGTGCTTTGCTAAATTAGTTCATACATACTGTGTTCTCAAATAAAGCCCTGTAGCTTCAGGTCCAGCTCTTTATTTAAACTGCTCTACATTCTGATTCCCTTCATAGTGAATCAGAGAGCCTCTATTGTAAGTATGCGCCGGCATTGCTAATTTCAAGGGTTTGTTTGTTAGTTCAAGATAATCAGACCCCCCCAGTGCCTAACGAAAAGCCTGCCAGGGGGCATCTTCAATGCCAATGTTAATGAGGTGCCATTTGATCTCTGCAAAGCGGTCTGGTTCACTTAAACATGAAGTTCACATCGCAGCTTTATTGAAATCTGCACTAAATAACTCTCTAATCCAATTATTACTGGAATTGGTTGCAGAAAATTTCTTCATGGCACATTTGCTACTCCACTTCCAGGTAATGAACTATTGTCGGGCTTGCATGCTCAACAATGGGCTTCTCACAAGACATCAGATTACTCTGTAATACAAAGCTGGTGCCCTGGCCCAGGGTTGCTATGGTTTTTTGTTTGTTTGTTTGTTTTTCACTATGCCCAATCTACCTTGGGACATGGAAGAGTTTAAACCACTCCCTCTTCCCTTATGTGAGCTCCTGAAAAACTTTCAGCTATGTAGCATACTTTGAAGTGTCGATGTCGTTACTTGAGTGAGCATCGACTGGATGGCATTGTGCTTTTGAGCTGTATTGCAAATGGTTAAGATCGTGACCTGAGGGTCAGATTACCTGAGTTCAGATCTTGTTGCCTCCACATGTTGCTATTTCTGTCATCACTGGTAGTGCGCCCTGATAGTGCAGTGTGTTACAAAATGGCTGCTAACTACCAGTTCAGTAGTTCAAGTTCACCAGCTGTCCCATGGGATAAAGATGAGGGCCTCTGCTTCTGGAAAAATGTACATCCTTGGACACACTAAAAAGGTAGGTGTCCTCTGTCCTAAAGAGTCACTCTAAGTGGGAATGGGCTTAATGGCAATGAGTTTGGCGTTTGGGGGTCTTTGGTAAGTTAGTACCCACATTAATTCACTGCTAAACGAGGCATAATAACAGTGTCTGCTACAACACATTACTGCCAGGGTTAAGTGAGAAAGTATCTGGAGATTAAAATCGTGCCACGCATATACTATATGCATTATGCTGCTGCTCTTGGTCTTGCTCTTCCATGAATTCAATATTAAACACATTCAAACTTCGGAGCTTTGGGTCGCCCAGCTCGACCATCACCACTTTCGTGACGCCTTTTCTTACAGTCTCATTCCCATGTGGGAGAGAATTAACCACCGTCCCCTTCCGGTCACTTGACGCTCAGTGCGCTCTAGGCATCCCTCAACTCGCCCGCCTGAGTGGATTGCTTTTAAACCTGAGGCTCTGGTTTCTACAGTCCAAAGATAGGAAGGGGGGCGGGGGATGCACTTCTCCTTCGCCTCCGCCCCCCTTCCCCCACCCCATTCCCCCTCCTACCCCACCCCACCCCGGTCTTCCCTGGGAGATTTGTGGTGTGAAGGGGCTCGCACTGGTAAATAAAGCACACTGATCGCCAGTGGCGCCGCTGGTGTGTCTGCTGGGAAGGGACTGTTAGGGGGTCAAGCGGGGAGCTCCAGCCAGCAGGGATTCCGGGAACCTGTTGACACGGCGGCCAGCACGCGTTCCACACACCCCACCCCAGCTCCCTGACGGTCCCAGCTAAAAGCTTGGGATCGACCGACCACGCTGGGCGCACTGACGCGCGGAAGGCTTCCCGACACACCCCTGGCAGCTCGGCTGCTCGGTGACTCTGAGACTGCCTCAAAGGAGCCCGCAGGCTCCGAGTCCCTGAAGCAGACCCCCAGCGCGGAGCCCTGGAGCGTGCTGGTCTCCTGGCTGCAGCTCCACGGCCCTCCCGCTTCCCCTTTAGCATCCTGCAGCGTCACGCGAGCTGTCATTGAAATAGTTGGCCTGTTACCGCTGATGGCTTTTCATGGCTTTTCATGGCTAAATGTAAAGGAATCCTAAAATTCGTTATGTTAAGGATTTACTCAAGCAAAACAACGGAAGGGGCTATTTGCTTACTCTTTTCTTGCTAGAGTGGACACGTGACCTCCCCTTTTGGTGCCAGTTACATTCCTATTTGCAGGGGGAGTGGGGACAATCAGAACATTTATCTCACTGGGTCTCTAGTCACTCCTTCCCCCCAGCGTCCCCTCCCTCTTCCCAAAAGAAATGAAAAACCGTTCTCATTATAAACTGATAGCTGTTGGTGAAAGCAGCTATTTTTTGAAAGATGATGTCATAGAGGCTAGAATGCTGCATTGTTCGGGTTTCAGAAGACACTCAATGGGCTCTTTAGTGGCTGCTGGCTTTCACGCCTGAAGTGAACGCTCAGTCGTTCCCCTCCCGGACACCTCTCCTCTCTTCTGCTTGTTCTCAGAACTGGCCATTGACACCTGAGGAAACGTGGGAGAGCTCCTATTTTCATATTGCCCCATCAGTAATATTTGCCTTCAAATATTGCATACACATAACTCCACGGATCATGCTGCTTTTTAAAGGATTTCAAATTGCCCTGCTTTGTAACTCTCACTCACAAAGAGATTCTTGTAGCATACACATAGACTTACATATTTAACCAATGATGACTTGTTCTACCTAACTGATTGAATGCCCAAGCACCAAATTATTTTCTTAGGAAATGCCCCCTGAACATAAAACATGAGTTTCATTTACAAAGAACAAGATAGCACTGCCTCCAAAATGATACCAATCAAGCAGCAACAAATAGTTCTTATCTACCTGTATAGAATCAGAGAATTATTTTCAGATACCTGTCATATGTCATATTCTTTCAAAAAATGCTGCTGCCATCAAGCTTCTTCTCACGCAAAGCAACCCCATGTCAAACCAAGTGAAACACTGCCCTGTCCTGTCCCATCTGCACAACAGTGATGCCTGAGCCCACTGGTATTGCCATCATGTCAATTCAGCTCATGGAAGATCTTCTTTTTCTCTGACCCTCCCCTTGACCACACATAAAGATTTTTTCCCAGGAATGGTCTCTCCTGATAACATGGCCTAAAATAAGTGAGACGGTCTCACGATGCTCACTTCTCAGGAGAATTTGGCCTGTACTTCCAAAGAAACAGAGGATACATTTTACTTTTACAAGAATAGTACTTTATATGAAATTGGATAAACCTCAAGCTTACTCTTAGCTGATAAAAAATAACCAGAGTCTTAAATGGGTGTGACCCAAAGGCCGTGTTGGACACATAGGACTGCTAGGTCCATGATTCTCGAGTAATGTGCATTTTATAGGCATGAACAACTGATAAATTGAATTAGTGCTGCAGAGAGATTCTGAACAACTCACAAATCCATCAATTAACCTTGTCTGAATCTTCTTCAATATGTTTCAGATCTAATTTATCATCACACCATTCCATGCTGCTTGCTTGATATCTTCTTTTTCTCTCTCAAACACACATGTATACACACATACACACACACACACACACACACACACACACACCCTTTTTTCCTCCATTATTTTTCTGTTTTCTTGACATTTCTTCTGTAACATGCATTGCTGAATTGACAGCTCCTCCTCTTGCTCTGACAAACTTTCAGCTCTTGGATTTACCTAAAAATCTAGCTCTCCTGAGTCCTTTTCAAATATTGTTCATCCATGGGGACTTGAAGAGCAGTGGGGGTGGGTCTCCTCCTCTCTCATTTGTGCTACTTTCAAATCATAGCTCCTTTCTCTCTCTCTCTGTCTCTGTCTCTCTCTGTCTCTCTCTTTCAATGAACTTGTCAGTAAAGACTTCAAAACTATCTCAGTTTTAATTTTCCTCATCCTTTTTTTTTTAAGCCACTCAGGCCAATATTTAGGTTTGAGAGATAAGGAATCTGGAGACATTTTGCTTTGTTTTTTAAGGAAGTGCATTGTATATATTTACCTTGACCATTTCAAGAAATGAAATCAATATCCCATTAAACCTTCCATAAATATGATTTCTTTTCCTTTCTTTCCCCTCCCCTGCCCTCTTCATTTCTGTGTTACATTGAATTTTCTATAGAAACCAAACCAGGGACATGCATGCAGGAACTTTATATCGAGAAAGAATTTTACAGCAAAAAAAGCAGCCCAACCCTGTCCAACTCAAGTCTGTGAGCCCAATGTTGGCCAGAGTCCTCTTGAGATTCCCACAGCTACCGGTGTCCACAGACGCAGAGCTGCGTGGATCAAGGTCCAAGGGAACATGGCAAAGCACCCTCGCTCCCTGGCTGGCCAGGCCTCATATCCTGCCCTGCCAACCCCAGAGCCAGACACAACGCAAGCAAGCAGGAAAGCAGGCGAAGATGCACAAGAGAGAAATCCCCACTATCTCTCTTACAAAAAGACCACTGCTCGGCTCCGGAGGCATTATCAGGTCGTGTCTTGACCCACACAGGAACCATCCAGTGGATATAAACTCTAACCACCGCACACAAAAATAAAATTGAAACGGACTTGCAGTCTTTAGTGACAAACAAGTTCAACCCCCTTCCCCAATCCTACCACCCCCCAAATTAGCCACCACAACTTCTCTGTAAAGACTCCTGCTCATGCCTCTGCCCTTCATGAGCCTCCTTTAATGGAATCCCAGTCATTCATGGAAGAATTGCCCATGGTGCCTGGTCTTTCTTGGAACTCAGTTTTGCCTACACTTAAATAATTTCAGTTTCATTCAGACAAACTGGTCAACATCTTACCTTCTCAGTTTCTTGAAATTTTCTGCTTCGATGCCATCATTTCCAATCATTGTCAGACATCCATTGCTATAAACCCACATCTGTTCAGTCTCTACAAGCTAGAATTCTAGCATTCCCTCTCCTATCGCTTTTGTGCCCCGATGGCTGCAAAACTAATTATCGCTACACTTAGCAGCTTAAAACAATGAAAATGCATTATCCCCCATAATTTGAGAGTCAAGAACCCAGGAGCTTAGTTGGATGGGTGTTCTGCCTCAGGATCTCTTAGGAGATCGCAGCCAAGACATCCCTAGTGGGGGTAGGATTGGCCTCCAAGGTTCTTCTCTTACACAACAAGCAAGCTAGTGATAGTTGCTGGCAGGAGGCATCAGTTTGTACCACTGGACTTTTCCATAGCTATTCTTGAGTATCCTGAAGTTTCTCTAGAACAAGCAACACAAAAGCAAGAGCAAACAGGATGCTATGGTGCCTTTTAGGGTGTGGTAGTTATATAATCTGTTGTCTGAGAGGAGTAAGAGTGAAGGAGTCATGGTCAAACAGCTTGATGACCTCATTTACAGATGCTAAGGAAATAAATAACCTGCTGGAAGCAGGACACAGGCTCATTCCCTGCAAGACATCCTCTTAGAGAAGACACGTGAACTATGCTAGTGCCCTGAGCTGGAGGATCCATGTAGAAACAGGCCCCGGCCAGCACTGAGATGCCTACAACACCACTGAATCAACAGGACTTCGCAACCACTGGTCTGTGATCTTCCTGCATTCAGCATCATTGCAAGTGTTTCATAAGACTGAAGAAGACTGTATACATTGGTGTCAGACATATGGACTAATATCAGACTTACGGACTTGATCTAGACTCTGTTGGAATGTTTTCTTAATGGATAATAACTCTTTATACAAAGTTCTTTCTTGGGCTGAGCCCCAGTGGCGTAGTGGTTGGACTGCAGCCCACTGGGACGGAGGTTCAATTCTAGCAATGGGGCTGGGCCTCCTACTTCCACCACCGGAGAGCAGTGATGCCCCCCCCCCAAAAAAAAGAAAGTTCTTTCTTATACACATATGAATGTCCATGACTTTGTTTCTCTAGTCTACCTGGACTAATACATAGGAACTAGTCCATTTCACTATCTAGCCATCCCATCCTCCAGGAGAGGACAATTAGGCTCTACCCTTTAAAGCAGCAGTTCTGTGTGTCCCGTACTCTTTGGGGGTTGAACAATCCTTTCATAGCAGTCACCTAGCACCATCGGAAAATCCATATTTCTTAGGAACCAAGACATTGCTCTTCTATCCATCTCAAAAAAGGTCCACCCACATGCAGATACACCCACATATGAGTACCCGGCATGAAGACTGTTACCCATGCCACATCATGCTTCAAGATAAAATTTCATTTATCTGTACTTAGAAATAAATATTTCACAATATATAATTACGTATTGTTTTTTGGTCAATCGCTATACTTTCCTTATGTTCAATTTGTAATAATAAAACTACATTTTGCATGTCAGATATCTACATTAAGACTCACAGCAGTAGCAAAGTTATAGGTATGAAGTAGCAATGAAAATAATTTTATGGTTGGAGATCACCACAACATGAGGAACTGTATGAAAGGGCCATGGCACTAGGAAAGTTAAGAACCACTGCTTTAAAGGGGGTTTCAATGAATTTGTGGACATACTTTGAACTACTATAGTGTATTTTCTTCACTGTTCCCACTACATGTGTTCTTTTATTCACTGAGCCTTTTAATTCCTTAAAATTTTCCATTTAGCCTGAGCCCCGGTGGCGTAAGTGGTTGAGTGCAGGACTGCAGCCCTCGGGTTTGGCGGTTCAAATCCAGTGGCAGCTCTCAGGAGCAGCACTGGGTAGCGCCCACGACCACGAGAGGCAGTGATGCCCCCGCCCCAAAAAAATTCCATTTATACCAGCCCCTTTCCATTTCCACCTCCATCCACATACTGTCTAAAACTTAATATGGCCCTTTTAGCTCAACTACTTTCTTGCCAATTCCCCCCTTCTTCCCCCTGTCATCCTTGTATTGTCTTCCACATGTGTGAGGGAGAAGGGGGAGGATACTTTCGTTCAAACCAACTGTCCATCTCCATTCCATTTGCCCGGCTGCTGGCCAGGCTATTGCGTAAGTGAGCATGGCCTCCAGCCTTCAGCAGCTGCTCCACAGAGCGCAGTGTTCTGTGCTGTTTCCTGGTGACCACAGCAGCTATCTCATCCCTGTCCATTCTCCATGAACGTACTTCCACAGCACTGCTGTGTTCATCCTCACTTCGCAAACACTCACCTCAAGGGATGATTTTTCAAAGGTAGATGTCTCTCTGGGTAGGTTTAAACCATCAATGTTGTGGTTAGTAGCTGAGCGCTTAAACCATTTGGGCCACCCAGAGATCACATGACCACAGCCCTCTAAAAGAGACTATTACTCGGCCATTTCCCAGTTATATTTTCCCTTCACTGCTCAGACAGCATTTTTTTCTCCTGGACTATGAATGTTGGGGTTCTCCTGGATTGTGTCTGCAGCTCTCTTTCTTCTTAACCTGAATAGTTTAATCACTCCCATGGCTTTCATGAAGATATGTGATGGTGCAGAGCTGACAGAACCCAGCTGTTAGCCACCAGATCAGTCATTTGAACCCACCATGCCTCTAGTTGCTGTTCAGGAGGAAAACATGCCCATCATTTCCATAAAGATGTATAAGCGCTGGGCCTCCCACTCTCATCAGAGGGCAGTGATGCCTAAAAATTAAAAAAAAAATTAATTTTAAAAAAAGTTGTGTAAGAATCTATACATACATTTAGGATACTATACAGTGATAAAAAAAAAATAATGAGTCCAAAAAGCATCTTACTACATGGGTGACTCTGAAGAATATTTTGCTATGTGTAGTGAAATCATCAGAAAAGGACCAATACTACATACTACCGCTTTGATCAAAAGTGAAGAAAAGATTTACTCACAGAAAGTAACATTTTTGGATGATTACCAGGAAGGGGGCAGAGGGAGAAAACCACTTAGTTTATTGTTTTTTGCTGTTTTCGTTGACACAGGGTCAATTCTGTCTCATAGTGACATTATGGGTCAGCCTAGAATTGCCCCCTTGGGGTTTCTGACACTGAAAATATTTTTTTTGACACTGTAAATCTTTACGGGAGTAGACAGCCTGGTGTGTTTGCTGAGTTGCATCTGGTGGGTTTGAACTGCTGACCTTGTAGACAGAAGCTCATTGAGTAACCCACTGTGCAACCAGGGATCTTTAATAGAGCCTAGATCGGTGTCAACTCTGGTGAAGGAAAAGACAGGACACAACATGGAGAATGTCAGCGGCACAGGCGAAGGCAAATGAAGACTCTGAGAGATGTGAAAGAGCAAAGGGCAACTTTGGCAACAACAACACCATAGACAAGGAGGGAAACCCCCTGCTTTCTTCTCCCATTCTTTCTGTGGACTCTCTGAAGCTTTCTTGTACAATCATATAGCAGCAGCAGCAGCAAGAACAATCTAAATTCTTTGGATGGTTACATAGGCAGCTATGTCAGCTATGCTGACATGGGAGAGTGCCTGGAAATGCATGCACACATTACTACTGGTTGTACACATGTGTATGTGCTGCTTACATATTTACATGTATGTATATATTAGAGAATGTAGAAGGCACAGCTATAGGAAATTCTAAAACATAGCCAAACATCTCACAGGCTTTTGTTACTGGACTTGAAGACGGAAGGTCACAATCTCAGTAGGCACCTAGATAATTGATATAACATAGTCTATAAATGCAGCAACCTCAGCCCAGGTTGGTCTGTAGTGTTTAAGGTCTTAAAAGCTGGGACACACAGAACATGTAGTCATAATGTAAGAAAAATGTAGGACAAAACTGAAATTCAGGGATTCACTCAGATGTAACCTTGATGGTGTGTCAGTCTATTTTCCACCTCTCTTTTCTCTTGGATGCATATGTCAAATAAAACTTTTGTTTTCTCCCACTATTTTTTTTGGGGGGGGGCATCACTGCTCTCCGGCGGTGGGAGTAGGAGGCCCAGCCCCACTGCTGGACTTGAACCTCCATCCCAGTGGGCCGCAGTCCCGCGCACAACCACTATGCCACCGGGACTCAGCCTTCTCCCACTATTTTTTAAAACCCTCAAATTCATTAAAATATTGTTTTAAGACAAGACTTAATGGGTCCAGTTGATACTGGAGGAACCCCCAAAGCCATTGCCCTAAGACACTCTTTCAAGCTGGAATTGAAGCCACTTCCAAAGGCCACCTTCAGCCAAATCATAGATCTGCACAGAAAACAGCACCATAAGGAATGTGATCCTTGGAACAGTTGATAACATTGAGGCAAAAGGAACAACATTGTCCAAAACCAAAGCAGGGGCAGGGAAAGGCAAAGAATGGATGGGGAAGCCAACGTGGAAGCAGAGCGAGTGCTGACCTGCTGCTGGGACAGCAACTGATGTCCTGGGAAATTTTGTATAGGAACTATTGAATGTGAAACCAGTCTGCTGAAAGCACAATAAAATGTGGAGGCAAGGGGAGAGGAAGAAGGAAATTCTGTGGGGGAAATCGTACTCTGTCCTCCTGGAATTACTCCTTCTGGATTCATTCAATGCAAATGGGTTTGGTTTGAGGTTTGGTATAAGCTTATAAATTGCATGTCTTGATTTCCAGACAAAATTTCTCTCTTGTGCTCATTTCTAATTCCTCCTTCCCACTGAAACTTGTCTCTTGGAGATCCCACATGCCCTAAACACTCAACAGGGAGGCAATATAACAAGTTCATAAAAGAAGGGACTCAAATTGGATCTAGTCAGAGCTTTGTCATTTGCTAATTGTAAGACTTGAATAAATTACTTGATCACTGTGAACTTCTGTGTTCACATCTGTAAAGTGGGGATCATAAGAGTGTCCAGTTCAGGAGAGAAATCTGGCAAGAGAACATAGACCTATAATTCAGAATATGATCAAAGAACTGATGACCCCAAATGGAAAAAAAAAATCTAAGCTTTACTGAAAGCATTAGTAAAAAACAAGGATCTGGGAATTGCCAGAAGACCTAAGGAAATGCTTTTACAAGATGAAGAAGGACTGAAAGCACTCACTATATCAAAAATTTGGAAGACGGCTACCTGGCCAACCAACTGGAAAAGATCCATATTTAGTCCATTCCAAAAAATGATGGTCTAACAGACTATAGCATTCATCAAAAAATATCATTAATATCACATGCAATAAAAATTATAGATAATAATACAAATTGGGCTGAGCCCCTATGGTGCAGTGGTTGTACGCAGAACTGTGGCCCACTGGGTTGGATATTCAAATCCAGCAGCAGCTCTCCAAGAGCAAGGCTGGGCCTCCTACTCCCACCACCAGGGCAGTGATGCCAAAAAATAAAAAATAATACAAATTGGTTGCAGCAGTATATCAAGAAGGAGCTGCCAGAAATTCAAGCCGGGTTCAAAAGAGGACATAGCATGAATGATATTGTTGCTGATTTCAGGTGCACCTTGAGTGAAAGCAGAGAATACCAGAAAGATGTTTACATGAATTTTATTAAATATGCAAAGGTCATAGACTATGTGGATCATAAGCTATGGACCACATAGTGAAGAATGGGGATTTCTGAACATCTCAATGTGCTCATTCAGAACCTGTACCTGGTCCTCCAAGAGGGAGAACAAAGGAATACTGTGTGGTTTAAAATCAGGAAAGGTGTTTCTCACACATAATAATCGATCTGTATTACTTGAAGCTGAACTACATGAAGAAGAAAGCAGCATCAGGATTGGAAGAAGGCTTACTAATCACCTGTAGTTTGCAGGTGACACAACTTTGCTGGCGGAAAACGAGGAGGAATTGAAGCACTTGCTGATGAAAATCAAGGATGTGCCCTGCAAGTGTGGATTACCACTCCGTGTAAAGCAGGCACGATTCTCTTCCCTGAATTAAAAGACAAACTGTCTTCGATGGGTTAATAGACAGCACCATAAGTGGAGGAAAGATTAGAGTCATAAAGGATTTCACCGTGCTTGGATCCACAGTCAATAGTCACAAAAGCACCGATCAAGAAAGCAGACAATACATTGCATTGGGCAAGTCTGCACAAGGCCTCATTAAAGTGTTGAAGAAAAGCACGCAAGAAATAAAGTGTTGACGAGCAAGGATGTCACTACGAGAGAGAAGGCACACCTGACTGTGATCTTGTCAACCTCCTCAACCTTCGTGTGAAAGTTGGATATTGAATAAGAAAGACCAAAAAAGAATCGGCGCCTCTGAATAAGGGTGCTGGTGATGAATATTGAAAGAACCATGAACTACGGGAAGACAAAACAAATATCTCCTGAAGAAATGTTATGAGGAGAGACCACTCCTTCAGAAAGGATATCATGCTTCGTAAATTAGAAGGGCAGTGAAAAAGAGGAAGACCTTTGATAAGATGAATTGACAAAGTGGCTGCCATTATGAGCTCAAACAGCGCCAATTGTGAAAATGGCCTAAGAGTAGGCAGTGTTTCATTCTGTTTTATGTAGGGTTGCTGTGTAGGCACCTCCGACAACAATTCCTACAGTAACTATGCGAATAAGTCAATTCAACTTTTGTTAAGTAAGTCAATTCAAAATTTGTGGCATGGGGCCTGGCATAATAGGGACAAAGGTGCAATAAATGTGCATCTTTATCGTCGAGAGTAAGTGAGATGAGGCATGTACGGCACATGGCTAGAAGTGCTGGATTACATTTATTTGGTTTATTACATCTCAATCTGAATTCATCATCTTCCGGATCTGTGTCACTGACATAAGCCCACCCCTTCTCCAGTCCCTTCAGTCAATAAGGACTTCATCCACCCAGAACTAAGAAATCATTGCATCTTTGCTGTCCTCTCTCCATACCACTTCCAGTAAATTCCAACTCACGGTGACACCATGTGCATCAATGTAGAGCCGTCCCACTACAGTTCTGCAGGTTCTTAGGCCTTTTTACCATGGTGACTCTCGCTGGATTTGAACTTCCAACCTTTCAGTTTACAATTTAATGATTCTTCTACCTTACTGTTGCTGTGGATTTCTAGCAAGCCCTTTCTCACAGGGACACTATGTACAAGAGAAGGCAGCACTACCTAGTCCTGTATCTTCCTTACAACTGCTGTACTGTTTGAGCCTGCAGCTGCAGTCGTTGTGTCAATCCATCTCCTTTACCGTGTAAATCTCTCTCTAATCTGTACACTTCTTCCCATGCCTGGTTGCGTTCAGTTTCTCTTCTCTAGACTGTTACAAAACCTCCGACCTGAACACTCAGATCTTGGATTCTAGCCTAGCCCCGGGCCAACCCATTCTTCACACTGCAGACAGAGAGATGTTCAAACATGTATTTCTAATCGGGTAATTTCCCTGAGGGTTCTACTTGACCTCAGGATAAAACTCAAACAGTTTAATCAGATTACAAACTCATTTAAGGTATGGACTTTGTTTTTCTCACTGATGTCAACTTTCCATCTTAAGCTCTTTCCAGTTTCTAGAAACTAATCTTCTCTCTAGCCACTATGTGGTGACACCACCTTCTATAGCCTCCTCCCCTGACCAGCCATCTCCTACTTGTCCTTAGTTCTCAACTAGGATGACACTGACCCTGAAACTAGAGTAGATTCCCCACACCATCAAGTTACTCCCACTAGAAGCATGTAGTCTCTCCATCATTACATGTATCACACTGTGTGATAACTGTCTTTATTCCCACCCATACTCACCCACCCCCTACACACACACACACACACACACA
>PVJH01011924.1:0-66641 GCA_004026705.1 Nesogale talazaci | reverse complement strand
GTAGATTTTTGTTATAAGCCCTTTGTCTGTTGCACTGTTGCTAAAAATCCTCTCCCAGTCTGTGGGTTGCCTGGCTACCCTCTTGGTAAAGTCCTTTGATGTACACATGTGTTTTATTCTAAGTAAGTCCCATTTGTCAATTTCAGGTTCCCCTGAATGTGTACCCTGTCCTGTTGCAGTTAGCCTTTGTATTCCCTGGATCAAGGTTCTTAGATTTTCCCGGACTCTCTTGCTAATGGTCTTGATAGTTTGTGGTTTTACTTCCAGGTCTGTGATCCACCTCGAGTTTGTTCTTGTGCATGGGGTGAGGTAGAGATCCTGTTTTATTTTCCTACATGTAGATTTCCATAGTCACCAACACCATTTGTTAAATAGAGCATCACCCTCCCACTTGATGTTTTGGGGCCCTTGTCAAAAATCAGTTGTCTATATGCTAGTGGTTTTATTTCTGGGTTTTCTATTCTTTTCCATTGATCTATATACCTGTCATTATGCCAGTACCATGCTGTTTTGACCACTGTGGCTTTGTAGTAAGTGTGAAAGTCAGGTAAAGCCAACCCTCCGACTGTGTTCTTATGCTTGAGGAGATCCCTGCTAATTCTGGGCTTTTTCCCTCTCCATATGAAGTTGGTTGTCAATTTTTCTAGGTCTCTGAAGAAGGTTGTTGGTATTTGGATCGGGATAGCATTAAACTTATAGATTGCCCTGGGTAGGATAGACATCTTTGTTATATTGAGTCTCCCAATCCATGAGCATGGGATGTTCCTCCATTTGTGGAGGTCACTTTTTGTTTCCTGTAGTAGGGTTTTATAGTTTTCCTTGTACAGGCCTTTTGTTTTTTTTGTCAGGTATATCCCTAGGTACTTTAATTTGTTCTTGGCTATTGTGAATGGAACTGCTTTCTTGATCTCCTCTTCTGTGGTCTTGTCAGATGTGTAGAGCAGACCGATCAACTTCTGTGTGTTGATCTTGTATCCTGCTACTCTACCATGTTCCTCTATCGCTGTTAGTACTCCAGATGTGGAACTCTTGGGATTTGCGATGTACAGGATCATGTCATCAGCGAATAATGATAACTTGACCTCCTCCTCTCCCATTTGGATACCTTGAATGTCTTTCCGTTTTCTTATGTTAATTGCTAAAACCTCCAGGACTATATTGAATAGAAGTGGGGATAACGGGCATCCTTGTCTAGTCCCCTTCTTCAGTGGGATTGATTTAGTCTTTTCTCCATTGACTATTATGTTAGCTGTTGGTTTCTCATAGATAGCTTGTATTAACTTGAGGAACTGTCCTTCTATTCCCATCTGTCTGAGTGTCTTGATTAGGAAAGGGTGCTGGATGTTGTCAAACGCTTTCTCTGCATCTATAGAAATTATCATATGGTTCTTGTACTTCAGTTTATCAATATGATATATAATATTGATGGATTTATGGATGTTAAACCATCCCTGCATCTCTGGGATGAGTCCTCCCTGATCCTGATGGATTATGCTTTTTATGTATTTTTGTATTCTATTGGCCAATATCTTGTTGAAGATTTTTGCATCTATGATCATTAAAGATATTGGTCTATAGTTCTCTATTCCTGTGGGATCCCTTCCCTGTTTGGGTATCAAAGTTATACTGGCTTCCTAAAATGAGTTGGGGAGTTTTCCGTCCTTCTCTATACTCTGGAAAATTTTGTGGAGGATTGATGCCAGCTCCTCCCTGAAAGCCTTATAGAATTCCCCAGTGAAGCCATCTGGTCCAGGAGTTTTCTTTGTTGGTAAATTCTTGATAACCATATCTATCTCTTCTCTTGTTATGGGTTTGTTTAGTTTTTTGACCTCTATCTGGGACAGTCTAGGGAGAGATTGTTTGTCCAGGTATTTGTCCATGCCTTCCAGATTGTTGAACTTGTTGGAGTACAGATTTTCATAGTACTTTGTGATAATCCGTTTAATTTCATTAGGGTCTGTTGTGATGTCCCCCATTTCATTCCTCATTCTGTCTATTGTTGCTTGTTTTTTCTTTTCTTTGGTCAGGTTTGCCAGTGGCCTATCGATTTTATTGATCCTTTAAAAGAACCAACTTTTTGCTATATTAATCTTTTGCATTGTTTTTTTTTGTCTTCCCAGTGGTTCAACTCTGCTCTAATTTTTATTATTTCTTTTCTTTTGCTGTTGGAGGGATTATTTTGCTGGTTCTGTTCTAGTTGCTGAAGTTTCTGTGAGAGTGTGTCTGCCATACGCCTCTCTTCCTTTTTTATATATGCTCCTATTGCAATCAGACTACCTCTGATAACTGCCTTCGCGGTATCCCAGAGGTTTTGATATGTAGTATTCTCCTTTTCATTGAAATCTAGAAATGTTTTGATCTCCCTTCTGATCTGGGTCATTACCCATTCATCCCCCAGGAGTTCGTTATTCATTCTCCAACTTTTTGCCCTTGTTTTACTAGTGGTCCTGTTATTAATCTCCAGCTTTATGGCATGGTGGTCAGAGAAGAATGTCTGTATGATCTCTATGTGTTTGAATTTACTTATGCTTGACTTGTGTCCCAGCATGTGGTCAATTTTGAAAATGTGCCATGTGGGCTTGAGAAGAATGTGTATTTTTTTTTTCGTTTGGATGGAAGGTCCTGAATATGTCCATCATATCTAGTCGTCTTATTGTGGTATTTAGTTCTATAGCCTTTTTGCTGAGTGTCTTTCCCAAAGATCTGTCTTTCTCTGATAGTGGCGTGTTAAAGTCTCCTACAATAATTCTTGATTCTGTAATATCTCCTTTCATGTTCTGAATAGTCTGTTTGACAAATTTCGCAGGTCTCTCATTTGGCGTGTATATATTTATTATGGTCACTGGTTCCTGGTGAAGTGTTCCCTTGAGCATTATAAAGTGCCCCTCCTTGTCTCCTTTTATGGCTTGAACCTTGAGGTCTGTTTCATCTGAGATTAGGATTGCGACCCCTGTTTTTTTTGATTCACCATTAGCCTGGTATATCCTCTTCCAGCCTTTTATTCTTAGATTATTCTTGTCTGCGATTTTAATATGTGTTTCCTGCAGGCAACAGATTGATGCATTATGTTTTCTGAGCCAGTCAGCCAGCCTTTTCATTTTAATGATGGAATTCAGGCCATTGACATTTAGAGTTATTATTCCAATCTTTATAATTATTTTATCAAAATGAAGCAAGGTCTTATACTTCTACTTTGCTACAATAACTTTTACTACAACACATGTAAAGGATAAAATAGAAATGGAAACATTGTTTAAATTATGGATTTTTAAGGTTATGTTAAGCATTGCAATGTGGTACTAACCTTTTCCACAGAGGAAATAAAGTCCCAGCCTGCCATCTCAGCACCTGCCCTTCAGAGTGTTTATAGTGGATATTTTAAGCAGATAGTAAATGCAAAAATTACCTTTCATACAGCATAGGCAACAAATATGTGTAACAATCATGCCCTGTAACTTGATTCCCATTGAATATCTATAATCTTATTTTGAAGAAATCCTATATTTTCTTTAGATAGCAATAAGATGCAGTCTTTGAAATCTATCTGTGCATAACTCTCTGACTATGGATTAAAACTCTAACTTGTGTGGCATTTTTAGCACACTGTACTAAATGGAAATGTCACCTTTTCCTTCGGTGAAAGTGCTTCGAGTGTTCCGAGAATAAAATATATGAAGTTTAACAGTGGCTTTAAAAGGAAATATTCTGAGTTCCCTAAAAGTGCACTAAAACCTGAACTCTTCAAAACTACAAATAATAGACTAAGAAGATATATATGTCTATATATGTTAACTTTATGTTTTCTTTATTTTTCTCTATCAAGGAGACTTTAGGAATCCAAATGAACCCCCAAATCATTTTATAATATTAACTATATAAATTTGAATAAATGATTAACTTCCTTTGAATTTCCTTTCAATTTCACTCTTATTGCTGAATACCAGTTAGGAAAAAAAAATAAATTAAAATAAATAAAACATGAAACATAAATAAAAAAATAAATTATAGTGATGAATTCTACTGAGGCCCTGGTATCATGACAAATGTTTTGTGATTTGTCAGGAAACCTAGAGAGTACACTTTTTCTCTTAACCTGAAAATTGTTGGTTCCAGTCATCCAAGACAGCATGGAAGGGAGTCCTGGAGATCGGGCTGCATAAAGATGACAGCTAAAAACCCATGAAACAGGAGGCACAATGCCTAGTGGGCCTTTTCGGATTTTGGAGGCAACATATGCCTCACTTGGGGGATCTACTTTGATCTATTTATCAGGTGACACGAAAGGCCTCCAATATTGAACCCAATGATTCTAGAAGTGTCAGTTGTTGATAAGGTGCAGTGTGGAGTCTTTGGCAGACCCCTATTGGTGAATCACAGCGTAGACCATTGAGATTTTGGAGTAAAGTCCTGCCATCTTCTGCAGACAACTACTCCCTCTTTGAAAAACAGCTGTTGGCCTGTTACTAGGCCTTGGTGGAGGCTGAACGCCTCACCTTGGGCCACCGAGTCACCATGAGGCCTGAACTACCCATCATGAACTGGGTATTGTCTGACCCATAGAGTCATAAAGTTGGACGTGCGCAACAACACTCCATTGTTAAATAAAAGTGGTATATACGAGATCAGGCCAGAGCAGGACCTGAAGGTACAAGTAAGCTGCATGAAGAAGTGGCCCAAATGCCCACAGTCCCCACTCCAGTCACATTACCTTCTCTTTCCAAATCTGCACTATCCCCTCCTGGGGAGTTCCTTATGGTAATTCAACTGATTAACAGAAAAATCATGCTTGGTTCACAGATGGCTCTGCACGATGTGCAGGTGTCTCTCATAAGTGGATAGCAGCAGCGCTACAGCCCCTTTCTGAGATCTCCCTGAAAGATAGTGGTGAAGGAAAATCCTCCCAATGGGCAGAACTTTGAGCATTGCACTTGGCCGTTCAGTTCGCCTATAAGGAAACGTGGCCAGATGTGAGACTGTTTACTGATTCATGGGCTGTGCCTAATGGCTTGACTGGATGGTCAGGGCCTTGGAAGGAACATGATTGGAAGATTGGTGACAAGGAGGTGTGGGGAAGAGGTATGTGAATGGATCTCTCTGAATGGGCCAAAAAAGTAAATGTAATTTTGTCTCATGTTAATGCTTAACAAAGGGTTACCTTTGAAGAAGAGGGCTTTAACAATCAAGTGGATAAGATGACATGTACTGTGGAGTCTGGCCCTCCTCTTTACTCTGCCACTCCTGTTATTACCTAATGGGCACATGAACCAAGTGGACATGGTGGCAGGGATGGAGTTTATGCATGGGCACAGCAACATGGACTTCCACTCACCAAGGCTAACTTGGCCACAGCCACTGCTGAGTGCCCTATTTGCCAGCAACAGAAACAACGTTAAGCCCAAGGTATGGAACCATTCCTTGGGGAGATCAACCGGCAACTTGGTGGCAAGTTGATTATATAGGGCCACTCCCATCATGGAGGGGACAGAGTTTTGTTCTGACTGGAATAGACACCTATTCTGGATATGGATTTGCCTTCACAGCACGCAATGCTTCTGCCCAAACTACCATTCGTGGACTTACGGAATGCCTCATCCACCGGCATGGCATCCCACACAGCATTGCTTAAGATCAAGGAACTCACTTTACAGCAAATTCAGTGTGGCAATGGGATTACACCCATGAAGTCCACTGGTCATATCATTTTCCTCATCATCCTGAAGCAGCTGGCTTGATAGAACAATGGAATGGGCTCCTGAATACATAACTGCAATGCAAACTACATGGCAACAACTTGCGAGGCTTGGGCAGTGTTCTCCAGGAAGCTGTATACGCTTTAAACCAGCGGCCAATATATGGTGCTGTGTCGTCAATAGCCAGGATTCATGGGTCCAGGAACCAAGGGGTAAAAACCGGAGTGGCACCACTCAATATTACTCCTATTGACCCACTTGCTGCATTTTTGCTTCTTGTCCCAGCAACCCTATGTTCTTCAGGACTGGAGGTCCTGGTCCCGAAGGAAGGAACTCTCCCACCTGGAAACACAGCATGGATTCCACTGAACTGGCAGCTGAGAATGTCCCCTGGACATATTGGTCTCCTCATGCCTTTGGATCAACAGATCAGGAAGGGGGTCACTGTACTGAGTGGTGTGGTTGATCCAGATTATTAAGAAGAAATGTGACTGGTGTTACATAATGGGGGTAAAGAGGAATATGTCTGGAATCCAAGAGATCCCATAGGCTGACTTTTAGTGCTGCCATCCCTGTGATAAAAGTAATTGGTAAATTACAGCAACCACATCATGACAGGACATCTAATGCTCTAGACCCCTCAGGAATGAAGATCTGGGCCACCCCACCCGGCAAAAAACCATAACCAGCTGAAGTTATTGCTGAGGGCAAAGGCAATACAGAATGGATAGTAGAAGAAGGTAGTTCTACCTACCAATTACAACTACATGATCAATTGCAGAAGCGAGGTTTGTGATTGTTCATGTATTTTCTGTTTATGAGCTTATTGAATCTTTTTTTTTTGCTTATGCATGGTATATCAGCTACATTTGGACTCAGTGTGTTTTCATTTATATGTATGATAGGTGTTTGATGTTAAGTATATTTGATTTCATTGATGTCTGGAAATTCTATATGGGTAAAAAATTGTTGGCAAGAGGTAGATTGTGATGGGCAGGTTTGTTATGCCAACATGGCCACAGGAGATTGGTGGGTTCGTTGTGACGGCATGACCACTGGATACATGGGATGAACTGAAGAGCAGAGATAGGAAGGGCTCAGCAAGTCCTGCTCTCTCTCTCTTGCTTTCAGATCTTCAGATCAGGCAGCTGCTTTGTTCATCCTGTTCCTCTACCTCCAAGCAACACTACCTGTGGGACGCCTAATTGTGGACTGTCGAGCTGTGAGTTGAGGTTCCTTTAAGCCCTACTTCGCCACACTTCTGGGATATACATGTCTTGAGCTGGGGACTGTTGGACTCTGACATCTGGCTGACTGTTGGTGACCTGTTTTGCTGTTTGCTGCTTGTGACCAGATAGCCTGAATTGCTCTACGGAGGACTACTCAGCAGCCTTAAAGACTTGAAGGACTGCCAGTCTTCTAGCTCTCTCAGGCAAGTGAGTTGCACTGAGCAATTTGTACTGCTTTATAGATTACTTAACTGTTTCTTTCTTATTTTATATATTCTTCGTTCTGTATAAATATATAAAGAGAATCACTAGTGTCTTGGTTTTATTTCTCTAGAGAACCCACTCTGACACAGGTACTATTTTCAATACCTGATTATTATATGTTCAGTTTATATTTTTCATCATATTGCTTATTTTATTTTGTATAAGAAGTGAAAAGAAAATGTTTCATGTCATATGATATATAACTGTTCTTTGCTATTTTTATATTAATAAACCACACACTATATAATTTATAATTATATAAACCACACACTATAATATTTATAAGTTATGTGACTGTTTTTAGCATATATTATATGCAAAATCTACTTATTTTCTGTTAAAATATTATTAATTAGGAGTCAAAACATATATTTATTATCCCATGGCTTAATCACATCAAACAGAATTGCTACCACAATCAATTTCCAAACATTCTTGTTCTTCCTGTACTCCTTGCCATTGTCTCCATCTTACCCTTCTAGCATCACTGCACACCCCACCCACAGAAACCTTTTTTGTATTTGCTATCCCTATAGGTTCATTGATCCTGGCTTTCGTATCCCCAAACACAGAGAAACACAGAAAACAACTTCAAAAGGGTGACACCCAATGACATAACACTTCTGAGATACACCTAGTATGTGTATCTGAGAGTTTTCTAGTGTGAGGCTGAAAGATTATGCTGCTATGCACAGACACAAACAAATTACAACAAAAGTACAGAAAATACTGGAATCAGATCAGCTCCAGAATGCATAAGAGGGAGAATCAACTGACAACAATTTTCAAATATTATCTAATGATAACTCCAGTATAGATTGCTCTGGGTAATGAATCACATACCAAGGAAATCTAAAATGAAAAGGGGATGTACTTATTTTTCAGGTGCTTATATATCTGAAAGATTAAAGTGCATGGAAAGTTGGTGTTTCAAAGAGGAAGAAAATGATTCTATAAAGATTTACAGATTTTGAAACTCTCTTAGAGTTGTACCCTGTGCAATAATGTCTCTAGTAATTGGAATCAACTTTAAAGTAGCAGATTTTGTTATTTTGTTTAATTGTCTGAATGCACTGTTACTGACTGAGGACCTTAATTATTTTTATAGAAAATTTACTTATTTTTTAAATGTGAAAAATTTGTAGCCATCTTAAATATTTTAGAGTGTGAAACATGCCATTGATAAACTAAAAGCGGGCTGGTTTAATTTTATTTTCACTTTTAAAATTATCATGGCATAATCAATTCAGAAGAAAAAAATTAAAAATGTAAGGGAAGAAGCCCATGAAAAATTCTTGAGACGTTACAGATAAGAAATATCAAAATCCTTTGCTCTAGTGTGTGAAGACCAATTTTGAGGCACTTGATTGTATCAAAGTGACCAATATCCATCGGTCAGTTTGATATATTTCTGTGCTTAACATCTGTTTCTATGATTCTGGAAGCCAGTATTTCAAATACCAGTAAGGCCAACCATAGTTTATAGGAATTCAGCCATGCAGTTTGCTAAAGCTAGGAAAAGGGGCCTAATGATATACTTCTGAAAATCATATGAATCACAGCAGAATATATTCTAATATGAGACTGGAAGATTAGTCTGTAGGTTGGAAGGAAATAATGTACATAAGAATGCTGTGGTGAAGATGGTACCCCTGGGAAATGTTTCGTTATGTTGTACGCAACATTGCCATGAGTTGAAATTAAATTGAAAACAATTAAAAACTTAAGTATTACTATGATGAGAGTTTAGAGGAACATTAATTTTCCTTTTAATAATTTATTTTTAATATAATCATTAGAAATATCATATATTGGCTGAGCCCCGGTGGCGTAGTGGTTGTGCGAGGGACTGCGGTCCACTGGGTTGGAGGTTCAAATCCAGCAGCAAGGCTGGGCCTCCTACTCCCACCAAGGCTGTGATGCCTCAAAACCAAAAAAAAAAAAAAAAAAAGAAATGCCATATACTTATAATGAAAAAAGGATATGTAATACCCATTTAGATTATTAAATATTGATTTAATACATGTTTACAAGTATATTTATAAGTAATAGACATTGTGAAAGATAAAGAGATCTGAAAATAGAACGATGCATAGATATTATAACCTTAATTTGTCCATCTCATCTATCCAAAATAATTACCTAAATTTTATCTTCAAAAATAACCCAAATCTCCTTTCCAAAAGTTTTTCAAGTTTGATCAATAGGAAACCTGATAGTTATAAAGCAACTGTGGGGAGTATGGATGTGGTAGTTATATAATTTCATGTCAACTTGATAGATATGTGTAGAGGAGGAGTCTGGCCTGTCAATCAAGTCAGCATCCAATCATGCCTCCTTGTGTGCATGACAGTCTCATGAGAATTCTGGAAACTTCCTCTCTATCTGCTTCACCTTCCAGTTGAGAGCTGAAGGAGTCCCATGGAAAGCTCTGCCAGTGCTGACAGACTTCCACCGCTGGATCCCCAAGACTTTTCACCCACCTGCCTGTGATCTTCCTGCATTCAGCGTCATAGTATGTGCTGCATGAGTCTGAATAAGAATGTATGGACTAATCAGATGTATGGACTAATATCAGATTTACGGACTTCATCTGGATTAGGTTTGCATATTTTCTCAATATGCAATTGCTTTTTGTTTAAGCCTCTCTCTTATAGATCAGGGCTCTGAATTTGTTTCTCTAGTCAACTCGACCTAAGGCACTGAACAGAACATATCTGTTATTTTAAGGATTCAGAAAGCATAATTCAATATTCTCCTTGGATTAGTAATTACATTTAAACGCACACTTCCCTAATTGTACTATATAACACATTGGGGCAGATTGGCAGGGAGGTGAGGTGGGGAAGAGAATACTGGGGATAGACAAAGCAAAGCGTAGTGGACATAAATTAAGTTAGACAGTATTTTTAACATTGATTAAGAGAAGCTAATTATATTATTAAGAAGTCATGATGGCATAGTGGTTAAGCACTAAAGTCGGCGGGTTGAACTCACTAGTCTTTGGGGGGGAAAGAAGACAGTAACAGTCTGCTTCTATAAACATTCCCAGCTTTGGAGACTCTGCAAGCTTTGGGTAAAGTAAAGAGCAGCTTTACTCTGTCCTACATGTATCACTGTGAGTTGGGATTTACTTGAATATATTTGTTGTGATTGGTATTGTATCTTATTATAGGCATCATAGTATATGTGTCATAATATATGCATCATATGATATGTATGTTGAATCATATTTTATTATACATTTGAGTGCATTTATCCAGTATATATAAATTGTACAATCTAAGTATAATTTTAAATTTGCACCAAAATATTTAGCTAATATTTTTAATGGATTAAATTCAGAATTAATTTCATTCAAGCAAAATTGATATATGTATATTTAATACTTTGTATATATGTGTATGTGTATGTAAAATATTTGGTGGTAATAGTAGTAGTGGTAGGATTCCATCTTATGTTTAATATTCTCATGCAATCCACAGATTTATGTGATATGAATAGAATTTTTGTGTAGCAGACAATCTCCAAATTGGCTCTCAATGATGTCTGTGTTCCTGGATAAACACTAGTATATTGTACTCCTATTTGCATATGTGCTTGGCTTTATAATTTGTTCTAAAACAGAATATAGCAAAATTTTGGCAAATCATAATGGAGAGCGGGTTTCCACCTAACTGCTCTTTCTTGCTGTACAACCTGACTGTGAGAGAGGCTAGTTGTCTCATTGCTAGCTGTCTTTGGACAGACCGCCTTGCAGTCCTAACGGAGGCCCTTGGCCTAACATCATGCACGGAGATGCCATTGATTATTTGAATCACTTTGGAAAGGAATCATTTCCCGTGTAAGCCTGGAAATAACTGGCATGATAACATCAGACCAGACACCTTATGTGTTCCTGGAGTGAAGTACCAAACTAAGCTACAACCAGATACTAGAAACTGTGGTACAATAGGAAGTTGTAGCTTTAAGTGAAAAATAACTAAAGCAATAAAAATAATTAAAAAGAAACACAAATGGAAATTTTAAATATACAATATCAAAATGTATGTTACATAAGAAAGAAATATTAATATTCTTATGCAATGCACTCTTGGATGCAATATAAAATTCTGATTACAAAAGTATAGGAATAACATTCATACACACATAATTATAACTGCCTAATCAACACAAATAATATTATATTTTGTTATTAGTGTAATAAAAGAGAAGCATATATTTAATCAAATTTATTTAAAAATATAAATATGAAATGATATAATTTGAATTTGGCTTTGCAAGATGAACTATGTGCTTCTAATCATGCATATAGGAATTAAATTTACTATATTATCTTAAAATATTTTAAAGTGTAATTAAGAACCTTTAAATTTAGGTTCTCTTTAATTCCTCTCTTTAGTACTATATTACATTCATATGGAAAAAATATTAGTTACTACAATAATAAGAAAAATAAAGAAAGCAGAAAGTAGAGGCAAAAATTTCCTTGATGAATGATAAAATATATGAGGGGGTTTAAAAGGTCCCATTGTTTCTTAATTCTGTTTTCTTCACAATATTTTTGCAGCCCACTTGTACATATTAACAGAAAATATCATTAATTTAACAAAAGTCAACTAAATAAGAATTTAAATAAAAATTATAGGGCATATAATGTGTTGCAAAACAGGAATGTGAATGGGAAATAGTAACAAATAACATACTACCTAAAGATAGATAATCTATTGAATGAGTTTTATGTATTTGTCTGATTTATACTCATACAATTTACAAAAATCTCAATATTTCAGATTTTTAAAAAATCATCTCAGCTCATGGTATACCTGCATTTTGGCACCATTTGCTCAGATTGTCACTTTGTGGGTGGTCAGGAATTATTTCTTTACCAAATCTAGTTCAGTTTCTAAAATGAGATATATCCTGAAACAAGGAAAACAAATTCAAAATTTAACAGATACATGTGAATCTTAAATTTAGGAGCACATAAAAAAACATTGTTTCTGCTTTTCTCTTTTAGATAGAAGCAGCCTTGTGAACATCATACTCTGTTTCGTTGTGTGCTGGGGTAAGCTACAGGGGCAGGCGGACACCTTCAAGCTGAAGTGATGCAGCTGTTCGGGAGGGTGACTTCATCACGGAGCTTCAAAGTCCTGGTGCAACGATGATCTTAAAGTTGCCTGGCGATCACGAATGGATCATAACAATGTCACTAGGACAGGCGAACACAAGATCCCAAGTACTCCGCTTGTGAGCACCCACTAGGAAATACTTCACAGGCCTCTCGGAAAATCCTCAGAAACATTTTGAAGGAAAAACAGTTCAGAGTTCAAAAATTATGTTCTCGGTTGAAGAAGGTAGTGATAGTAAAATTGAAGAGATTGACTAAAGGTACCATTACAGAAATGTCAATTAATAGTGTTATTATGTGTTCATTTTATTTGCATATTTTACCTCTGTCTACATACACAGGCTACAAAAGCTTTTGTGACATAACAGCTCATTTTTCGGCTCCCACCAAAATTAACAAACAAGTTATTCAGTAACCAGATTTTAAGCGGGACATCATTGATGGGGAGGGGGGGTGGTTCTTCATTAAAAACTTGGCCTATATGGAGCAACAAAAATGTTCATAGAATGCAAAATTAGTATTGCAATATATTTATTTTAATTTTAAAATGTCGCGGGGCATTGTTAAATTGTTAAAAAGCTTGTCATCTTATCACTTTTATTATGATTCAGTAATAGGCTCCTATAAAAATTATAGTTTCAAAAACATTTTGGACCTTTATATTCTGTCATATGTGAGTTCCATACCGGTCAGATGAACTCAACCACACCTACTAACACTAACCATTGATGAAACAACAGTAAAAGGGAAAGCTTAGTTTAATTTATTGAAAGTTAAGAACATATGGGGACACTATATTAATTTAAAAGTTTATAAAATTACTCTATTATGAGTTTTTTAATGAGTTAAATCCAAACATTTTGCCATCGAGTGAATTCTGACTATCGCAACCCATAATGAATACCAAATGTATATCTATGAAACAATGAAAAACAAATTAAACAAATTGCATGGTCTTAACAAGATTAATTCAGATTAGGGGAGATCTAATTTTTAAAAAAATCGGCCCAAGAAAGGCTATAAGTGGTTTGCGTGAGGACTTCTTATGGAGTCGCGGGTGCACCTAGGTCTGATCCCCACAGTTGGAACTTGCAAGCATGCAGCTTCCTTTATGAGAAAGATGGTATTTCTTTCTCGTACAAGCAGTCTTGAAAACACACAGGAATTTTAATGCTTCCCCCTCTATTTTATATAGAGCAAAGCATGATGTTTTCAATGGCTACTTTCTACAAATACAAGAAAACTAAAAAAACTAAGAAGGAAAGGAATGATTTAGAACTGTTCAGTAAATTCAGCAGCATTCTTTTGCTTCATAATCAAGATAGGCCTCTTGTTAGCATAAATTAACTTCTATTTTAATACTTTGGGCTTTCCCCCCTGTTTTTATATGTAGTAATCGTAATATTTATGCTTTGACTTGACACTCTAAGTGTGAGCTATGACAATTAGGTAGAATATTGAATAATCGATTCAATGCAGAATTTTGTTCAATCAAATTTGGATTCTCTAAATGAGAACAGAAAAGAATGGATTAAGTCATTATATGAAGTAATATATTTAACTGAATGAAAACATTACCTAGCCATTGTATTTTCCTTAAAATTTCTAAATGCTGATTTAAGAATACAAAAATAAATCAGACGACATTAAGGAAATGAGACTTTTATCTTAATTGTCTTGAGGATTCCATCAATCCATTTATTCTAAAACTCAAAGAATTATATTGCACTGAATTTTAAAACCTTTTTCTATAATTTCTCTTACTATAATATGTGCACACTGAACCCAGGTAGTGGGTTACATTTATATTTCTGATATGAGTACATGTCAGAAAGTATATTTTAAATTGGCATTTGTTGATATGATTACACAATTTGGCTGTGCTTGACTGCTTATTCAGTTAATTTTGATTGCAAAATGCCAAACTCTAAAATGGACATTGTTCAGTTTTGCTGAACAATAAGAAAGGGGATTTCACTACCACCAGGGGGAAAAAAGAGCTATTTGAACTCCGATATCCCTGCATGGTGAACCCCACAAAGAAACAGAGCTGTGAAACCAGAGAAGAGGCAGAAAGAAAGGCAGCAGAACCGAGAACAGGGTCTCTATCTGTGGGCCTCCCTTCATACCACTAAGGAAAGCTGACTTGATACTTTAAGTGTGAGCTATCACAATTAGGTAGAATATTGAATTACTGACTCAATGTAGAATTTTGTTTCCTGAGAGGAGACTCACTTGCAGAGTCAGGTGTTTCCGGAAGACTTAGGGCTGCTGAATTATGGAGTTTGTAGCGCAGAGTGCTCTCAACCCGAGGCTTGCTGTAGATTGGAGTGTCTCCACGACATTTGAAGCTGGTCCAAGGAGAGACGTGGAGATGGGCAATGGTCACATTTAGCTGGATAAAACATTTTCAGCCAAACTGATGCCTACAGTTTTGTTTAGCTAATCAAACTCATGCTAAAATGTCACTTCTAATCAGAACGATCTCAAACGTGGGTATCTGGAAAGGTGCTCCATGTAGCCATTCAGATTATATATCCCTCACTCTTTTTGACATTCATCTGAACAACAGTGTATTCTAAGCCCATGTAATGACGTGCATTCCATCCACAGGTATAAAAATTAAATGTAATTATTCTGTAATATTTATTAATCTTATTAGCTCATTATGCTTTTTATGAAATACTATCTTTTTTTCTTTTGTTGGCTACTCCAGTAAATAAACATATAACATAAAAAGAGAAAAAATTCCAAATGAGAGAGGGGGACACGTCATCTTTCATTTCCCTTTTGTGCTACATTCAAATCCCCCTGAAAATATTTTAAGTGAATTATGTAATTCCTAAAATTGTTCAAAGAGGTAGAAATAGAAAACAGAAAAATTTCCTTCAGTTCAGCAGAAGCAGAAAGGGTTTTTTTCAAAGTTGAGCATGATATGAAGAAGAGCCACCTGTTTTTAATTTAGCCAACACAGTGACGAATAGCTAATTGCCTACCTCTAAAGGAATGGGGTCCTATTCCAGTGAAAGATGGTGAAGGATAAATCACACAACCACTGGCATTTGGATGAAAACAAAGAACGTTGTGAGTGAGGATGCCAATAAAAATATGAAAGTATCTTTAGCAACAGTTTTTTTTAATATTTAAAATCGTCATTAGGGCAGCAAAACAAATACTAAATTATTTTAGTCTCACCACTGAACATGGGGAGAGGAGGCCACCACATCTCTTGGCTTGGTGCAAAACAAAGAATTGTATTGTAAGCATTTCTGATCCTGAAATGTAAGCTACTAACTTCTCTAATAAATACCATAGTTGTATACTCTCTGTGAATTTTGTGAGCCTATTACACTTATCAATCTTGGTTAAGAAGCAGAGCATGCCATGGGAGGGTTGGCTGCTATCAGAATTGGTGAAGGAGATTAGAGGGTAGAAGCATATTTGAACTCATAGGAATCAAATCAAGCCTAGGAATCAGCTTTGATCTGATATTCCCTTTCATTTTCCTTCCCATTTTGAAGTCAGAGGAGTCCAGAACCCACTTTCATGTCCTTTTCAACATTATGAATAAGTATTATATCGTTAATATTTCACTTGAAAACTTGCCTCATGCAAATGAAACCAATTGGCCTTGCTCCACAGGAGAAAGTACCTCCGCCAAATGGATTTTTTTTACAAGCTTTGTGTTTATTTATTTATTTTTTTTACAAAACAACTTTACCATCTTCAAAATAGTCTCCATCACACTTAATACATTTGCATTATCTGTGATTCCATTCTTGGAAACATTTTCGAACTCATCTGTTTGGATGACTGACAGCACCTCCCTCCTTTTGTATTCATTTCTTTTATGAAATTGAATCACTGTCCTCACTCATACTCTTCATTCTCAAAAACAAAAATAAGTCTCACGAAGAATGATCAGGTGAGTTAGGTGCGCGGAGCAAGAGAGGAATGCTGTTTTCAGCCCCAAACTGATTCATTGAAATTTGAGTGAGCAGGTGTATTGTTGTGGTGGAAAACCTATACCTCAGCTACCACAAATCAGGCCTTTGTTGTAGCACACTGTTATGCAATCTTTTAAGACCATTTATATAGAAAACTTGATTAACAGTCTGACGTGGTAAAATGAACTCCAAAATT
Source organism: Nesogale talazaci (assembly GCA_004026705.1). Classification (NCBI taxonomy): domain Eukaryota; kingdom Metazoa; phylum Chordata; class Mammalia; order Afrosoricida; family Tenrecidae; genus Nesogale; species Nesogale talazaci. The sequence continues at coordinate 50,184 of PVJH01011924.1, read as the reverse complement.
AGTCAACATTTTTCTTCATTCAAGAAGTTCACACATGTCCAGAATGAGCTTTGTCATCAATTGACTTTTCACCTTTTTTTTTGAAATGAGAAAACCACTCTGTACACTTGAGTTTTTCTAACAGGATTGTCATTGTAAGCTGTGTTCAACATCACAGAAGTTTCTGTGGGATGTTTGCCCAGCAGGAAACAAAATTTCACTGCAGCACACTTTCCAGTGAAACCGCTTTTACAAAAAAATTCACTCTGACCAGAGAGAACCTTCCCAGGTGACACCACTGGGTTCACAGCTTGATTTTTTATATATATTTATACACATATATATCACATTTCAGTTCATTTAAATTAAGAAGTTTAAGTAAAATCTCAAAGAAATGTGGCATAATAGACTCCATGGCTTCATTCTCTCTGAACAAAAAAGATCCCCTAAACAAAAAATCTCTTACAGCAATTGATTTTATATATATATATATATATATATATATATATATATATATATATATCTCTGTAACTATTACAGAAAATTAGCATGTTCTAAAGAAGTCCTTCTGTGAGAGAAGGTGTTGGTGTTCTTTTGACAGTTCAGGGAAATTCATATTGACAAGGTCAACAAAGTGACACTGATTAAATTGTTCTCTACATTTATTCATATTTGCCTCATATTTTCAAGTGTTGATGAATGATCATTCAATGTCCACTGTGAAGAAAGATTATTAGCATATATATGAATTGAGCCCAAACTAATTTTGTTGGGAAGACAGCTCAGACATTTCAATATTGATAATTATAGAATATAGTAAGATCTGGCCAACAACCTCTAGATAAGAACAGAAGATTAAAATTCTACCTATCCCTGCAGTTCTCCCTTTGTGAGAGCATTACATTACAAAGGAAAAATGGAAAATATTCAGTTCTCTATAATAAAACAGCCACAAATAAACAAATTATGAAAAGTAGCTGCCATTTACAGTGATATTTGGAGAAAATCTTATAGCTGTCTATCGTAGGCATACATTGAATATACATTTGTGGTACAGACTGAAGTGCCCAACTCTAAACAGATGATCAACAAAATCCTAAGCACAAAGCTCTATGGAAAAATTTTTGTCACCTTTTAAACTGTAGAGTAGTAAATGAAGAAAAACATTGCAGCAAGCAAAGTTAGTTGTCTACTAAACAGCCTTTCTAATTTTTTGAGAACATTTTAAGGACTCTAAACAGTTGCTAGAAATACATATATAATTCATTATCTGCAACAGTAAAAGACAGTGGTTTAAAAATTGCTAAACCTTCAGTAGCAACTTTTACACCAAAATTACTTTTGAGCTATTAACACCAGCATTAAAGGGTCACAGCAACAGTGGTAATGCATTTTCAGCAACAGGCCTAAGTGTCTGGAAATTGGTCGAGAGCACATGTGCATACTAACAAGGGGAAAGAAATCACTAATGGGTTACCCATCAGGATGCTAACCACTAGATCAGCAGTTCACAACCACCAGGCTCCTCATGAGAAACATGGAACTTGTCTTCCCTTAAACAGTCCTGGAAACCCAGTGATGCATTGGTCAGAATGGAGTTGGTCACAGCAAGTTGAGAAGGAAGCACATAAACAAATGCAAAGCAAGCATAGAGTGTTATCTACAATTGGCTTAAAAATCCTAGAGATAATATTTCAGATATTTTATATTAACTAAATTGCTAATTGTTTAGGGTATTTAAAATTGTCTCAACTAATTGCATGTTGTCAAAACAGAGGACTTGCAGAAAAAAATAACAGCTGTCTGTGAGTTGACCTCCTCTCTGTACTGAGTCATTAATGATTCTTTTACTCAAATGTGTAGTTCCCAATAATCTTTTCTCTTAATGCATATTCAGACTTGTTTTGCATTCTTTAATTTTCATAGAACCATACATTCTCTCTACTTCCCTTTTGTGTATCACCTGACTTATTCTCATTTCTATCAGGTGTTCACTCATGTCTTGCACCAGTAGTGAAGAATTTACCTCATCACACTGTACAGATCAATGAATGCCTGCCATATTTTTCTTTTACTCTGGTCTATGGTTTTTTTCTCCATAGAATTTATCTATTTTATTTATACTCAAGTATACAGGATTTGTAAGATAGCTTCCTTGTTCATAGCTGTATGAGAAATAATTCTCCTCTTCATCTGTAGGAAAACTATTTTGAGCAGAGATATAATACATATGACTCATTTATAATCATCATCATCATATATGACTGTTGGAGAATTTATTAGAACAAAATATTGATCAAGTTATATCAATTTAAACATTTGATTAAAAATGACAAACATTTGGAGGACTGTAATGATAATACTTCATTAATATGAAACATAATATGGAAAAATAGAAAGTAATATAATTATTGTGACACACTGTCATCTATTTAAAAATATAGATGAATGCTTGAAAGGATGAGAGAAAATGCTCTTCAGAAGAATGAGGTAAGGGGTTTTCTAATGGATTACAAAGACTCATTTGAAATTCTTAAATAAATTGTCAAGTTGGCTTCTGTCTACCAGTCAACTCACAATTGTCCCTGCTATTCTAAGACAGAGCCTAAAGTAGTTGTGCCTCTGCTTAGAGCTAATGCACATGCAGAGGGAATGGAAGCAGTCCAGCTCATAAAGAGTAGATGTAACTTAATGATCAAAGAGTGGAGAGTAGTTGGAGAAACTCTTCAACCCTCAGTTACACCTGCCAATAAGAAATTGATTCTTTTAGCTATTATAATGCCTAGATTTTAATTTGTATGTTACAGTCTATTCATTCTATTCATGCTATTGGCTATATTCTAATGCATATAAAGTTACAGTGTATGGGTAAACAGTTTATGTCGGATGCATTATTAAAAAAGTGATGAGAGGACAGAGAGAAGGTGAAGTAGAAAGAGGGAACTGATTCCAGGAATCTACATATAGCCTCCTCCCTGGTGTATGGGCAATAGGAAGTGGGTGAAGGGAAACATCAGACAGTATAAGATATGACAATATAATAACAATTTATAAATTATCAAGGGTTCATGAGGGAGAGGGGAGTAGAGAAGAAGCTGGAAAATGAGGAGCTAATACCAAGAGCTTAAGTAGAAAACAAATATTCTGGGAAAGATGAGGGCAACAAAATGTGCTCAGCAAACAATGGATGTATGTATGAATTGTGATGATTTGTATAAGCCTCCAATAAAATGATCTAAAATATTTAAAAATAGAAAAGATGAATTTTTGTCTAAAGTAGTCTACACCTTTTACTAGCATTAATGTATAGTGAAAGAAAAGCCAAGTTGTTATTCAAACAATTATTAGGATAATTCTAAGATGATAGTCACCAGTATCTTCAGCAACATATTTCTGACTGCTTCAGAAAGAGGCATACATGCTTCAGCAAGTATTTTTAGATTTACTTTCTACATACATGAATAAAATTGTGAATATATAAAGATGAATTTATATTACACAAAGTGTCTTTACAATTTAAAGATCTATATATCTATAGAAAACGTGTTGTGTTAGGTGCCATTAAGATATTTCTGACCCGTAGGGACCTAACACAACAGATAAACACTGCCCTGCCTTGCATCATCCTCAGTCTTCTTCCAAGGCTTAAGTCCTTTGTTGCAACCAATGAGAGAGAAACCTAATGTCTAATTTATCTCAAATATTATTGAAAGATCTAATGAAGTAATGTTACAAAGATAATAAAAGATTGTATTAAAATGTATGTGATTTTTTTTAAATTGTGAAAAATTTATTTTTATGCTGTAGTACATGTGAATAAAGATGTTTTATGAAAACTTTGTATGATAATGTTTTTCCTCTTTTTTAACAAACTCATATTTGTAATTAATTTTATTGAGATATAATTCATACGGCATACATTTTCATAGTTTAGTTATATTAAAAATAGTTTTATAAGCATAACTATCAATTTTAGAACATATTCTTTTTTCCTGTGTTCAACAATGGTTTGTTCCCCATTTTCTTCCCACCTTTCCCTCAGCCCACCCTGTATATCCCAAATAAAATATTACACCAGTTACTATCTCTCTACAGTTTCATTACTGGAAGTACACACACAAACAGCACTATTAAAATAACCCAGAGGAATAAGTATCAGTCTGGAGAAATAGAAAATATTAAAAACTAGAATAAATTTTAAATGAGCCTAAAGGAGAACAAGTGATCTCCATATCTGCTGTAATTGAGTGACACTACTCTCTGTTTGACAGCAAGGTAATTCCCATCACTCCATTATGGGGGAAAGAGACTCACCAGAGGCTAGTCCAGGTAGTAGCCCGGTAAATACCTGGTTGGCTTCCACTGTCACCTATAGATATCTACACACTAGTCATTCACAATGTAATCTCTGGCACCATTTCCTTACTTTGATTGCCTTACTTGAATCACATGGCGTAGTGTGCTTCAGCCATGAAGACTTCCTTGATACATTACTTAAATGGCTGCTTTTTTAATACAAGTCTTTAAGACATCAGACAATATTCTCTTTGATTCCTGGCACCATCTACTTTCGACATCACCGCTTAATGGCTAGTCCTCATGACCATCATGTGTTGATTAATCATCTAAGTGTCACTTTCAGTAAACTGTTCATGTTTTGTCCACTTTGTTACTATCTTAGGGAAATGTAGAATTCTCTGGACTTTGGTAATTAGTTCCTTATTCATTTAATTGGTGATTTTTTCCAATCTATGTGTTTTCATTTTACTCATTTGATATGTAAACGAGTGTTGTTCTATTTTAGTAGGTCTAAGCCAAGCAGTTATTTTTGTTTTGATTTATCTATTTTTTTTGTATAACTAAAATGCATTTTTTCTCTAAGGTCAGAGGAGATTTACCAAGTTGTGGCTGCTCCGCCTCCTCTTCCTCCTCCTTCTTTAAACTGGCATAGCTTTAAAGTGTGTCAACTGATGCGATTTGACCTAAACATATATGCCAGAATTGACTTTACTATATAATAGCAGGCCTATTTGTATCCCTCAACTATGCTCAGAGGAAATTCACCACCATCTTATTCCATGTGTGGACCCTTCATATGGATATTGGGCTACTACTGTAATGCAGAGTCTTCTGCAAACCAGATGTTCATAATTTAAGATCTGATGCCTTTCCCTCTGACAATTTTGATCGTATTCTTTTTTTTATGGAGAAGAAAAAACTTTGCAATAATAAACAAAGTTATATCAAGAAGTAACCCTAGTCCAGTACAAATCATGTCCCTAGATGTAAGGTTCACCAGGCTCTCTTCTGACTCACAGAATTGCAGTCTGATGATGCAGCACAGTGAAGCAGGAATCAGGAAACTCACTGACAGCTTGGTGCAGAGTCTCATGGACCCAAAGATGATAGAATGATTAGTTGTACTGATCATTCCCAGAGAGTGGTGCCCCATATGGGTTCACCTCTAGATGCGGACACAGAGTCACAGTCCCCAGAAAGGAGGAAGTCAAAGTGGCAAGGTGAGGCAGTTCAGAGTCCCTGCCTCTCATTAAAGGCTAACACCCAAGAAAGTATCATCAAGGTACCATTTGATTGACAGTTTAGACTTTATCCTCTAGCAGGGTGTCTACTTGACATGAAATTATCCAACGACCACACAGCTACTTTGGACTTTCTGTCAGAAGAGACATGTTCCTGGAGAAGGACATCATGCATGGTAGAGGGGGAGCAGAAAGAGGAAGACCTTTGATATGATGGTTACACAGTGGGGGCATCGATGGACTCTAATATAAAGACAGTCATGAGGAGAGTGCAGGCTGAAGTGGTTGTACAAAGGGTGGCTATAAGCCAGAATCCTCTGAATGGTACCTAATAACAAAAATGTACTTTCGGGTCGATTATGATTTTGTTTGCCAGTTTGAAAACATATGTGATGTGTGTAGCTTTTGAGCAAATATCGTGTGTGTGTTAAATAGCACCAAGGAAAAATGCTGATGTGAGAAAATTAAAGCTCAATGATCCCTCAGATATACACACACACACACATGCACACATCTCTTTTAACTATGAAACAGAACTTTGGTTAAAATTTTACAAACCAGCATGTGATTAAGCAATAGTTCTTTTTAAATCATTTTATTAGAGGCTCATACAACTCTCATCACAATCCACACATACATCCCTTGTGTTAAGCACTTTTGTGCATTTGTTGCCCTCATCATTCTCAAAATATTTGCTTTCCACTTTAGCCCTGGTATCTGCTCCTCATTTTTCCCCTCCCTACCCCTTGAAGCTATGGTAATTTATAAATTATTATTATTTTGTCATATCTTACACTATCTGACATTTCTCCTCATCCACTTCTCTGCTGTCTGTCCCCTAGGGAGAAGGTCATGTATAGATCCCTGAAATCTGTTCTCCCTTTGTACCCCACCTTTCCTCCACCCCACCCCATTATTGCTCCTCTCACCACTGGTCCTAAGAGGTTCTTGTGGTCAGGATTCCTTGTGTTTCCAGTGCCTATCTGTACATCCTCTGGTCCTGCTGGACTTGCAAGTTGGAACTGGGATCATGACAGTATGGAGTGGGTGGAGGGAGGAAGTATTCAAGAACTAGAGGAATATTGTATGTTTCGTCATTGCTACGCTGTACTCTGTCTGCCTCATCCTCTTCTTAGGCCTTCTGTGATGGAACGTTCAGTTGCCCACAGATGAATTTTGGGTCCCCACTATGCAATCCCCCTCATTCACAATGATATCATTTGTGGTTCTTTGATGTCTGATAACTGATCCCCTCAACACTTTGTGATCACCCAGGCTGGTGTGCTTCTTCCCTGTGGGCTTTGTTGCTTCTGAGTTAGATGGTTGCTTGTGTTTTTTGAAGTCACCAGCCTTTCCCAACATGATCACTATGGACAAAGCAGATGCATAAGCAAAAGTGGCGAAGAAAGCTAAGGGTTCCCAGGTATCAGGGGATGTAAAGTCTAGGGCCTTAATGGATTATATTCTAATCAATCATTGGACCAGACACACTGATCTGCATCTTCCAGGCAGACTTAGCTGATTCCTCATTTCCATTGTTTCTTTTTGGAAAACAAGACTTTAATACCTCAGACACTATGTTTTTATTAGTTGGCAAAATAGCATTTATTTACCACACTTTTCTCTTGCACCTATATCTTCAGTGAGTTCTTCATGAGACCATTGTGTAGCAACTAATTGTTCTTAGGTTGGGTCTAGAATTAAGAGCAAACCTAAAATCCAATCACCCATCTATGAATTATATATGTCTGCATTCACTGTAGAGACATCATTGTCACTTTATATTAGAGAATGTTATCAATCATCCACATGTGGTACCATGTCCACTGTAATCAAGGCAATGAGACTCACAGTGACCCGATAGGGCAGGGTAGAATTGTCCCTGTGAGACTCCAAGCCTGCAAATCTTCACAGGACTAGAAATCCTTATCCTTCCTCTGTGAAGTTGACTTTCAACTTCTGACTTTGCAGTTAGCAGCCCAATAGGTGACAACTACTAGCATTATTGATTAGTAGATAGTTTCATTAGTTTATCCAATGATTTAGAACAGTGATTCCGAAAGTGGGCGCCACAGCCCCCTGGTGGGCGCTGCAGCGATCCAGGGGGGCGATGATGGCCACAGGTGCATTTGAGGGCCATGAATAACTGTAAGGGGGCAGTGAAAGGATAAGAGAAAGAAGAGAAGATTTAGAAAAATTGATTTATGTATTCTGCTCATAACGCTTAATTTTTCTTTGAACACGTACTGGACTTTTGTTCGGTTCCCGCATACTCCCTCACTTGAGGGATGTGCAATCGCGCACTGCTACTGTTCATGTGGTGCCACTGAATTGCCGTTCCAAAACACGTGAGCACTGCGAGCATTGCTGCGGGCAACTGCCACTCGTGCAATTGGATCCCAACGCCAAAGCCTGGAACGGCAGCCGTAGTACTGGCTACTGGCAATACCACCAGCTGATTTTGGAGCACGCTATGAATCAGGAGATTTCCAGTAATTATAACTCTAAGTTAGATTGCTGTGATACTGTGACAAGTTAAAGTTAAATAAAAATAATGCGACTATAATTGGTGAATATTATTTATCTATTTTGTAATAATTATATTCACTTTACCATTAATAATATCATGTTTATTTCATTAGTATTTATTTTAACTTGCTTTTTACAAAAATATTTCAAAAATTATCAAAAATATTAATTATTTTTAAACAATGAGAGTGAAAAGATCTTTATAATTTGACTTGCCCCAAATTTATTTTGACATACTGTATATCTTTCTGTTTAATTGCTATTAAAATTTAAAAAAATTAATTGCAGGGGGCGCTAAACAATATCATTTCTGGAAAGGGGGAGGTAGGCCAAATAAGTTTGGGCACCACGGGTTTAGAACAAGGCCACATGCGGCCTGCCAAGGACTTTTATCTGGCCTGCAGGGTGCTTTTGCCGCCTCTGCTGTCCTGCTTAGCAGCCAACTCATCCTGGCCCATAAGTGAATTTGTTCATAGTGTGTTTGCTTGCTTGTTTTTAACTATAGTCTGGCCCTCCAACAGTCTGAGGCACAGTGAACTAGACCCCCGTTTAAAAAGTTTGAGGACCCCTGGTATAGGTATAAAACCCAGTTGAAAAAAATGAAAGTATATTAATATAGGACAGCTATGAACAGCAATGCATGAATTGTTGAATTGTATGGATTAAACTCTTAGTGACTGGACACTTTTTATACAAACAATGGTGTTTGTGCATAGGGCAAATCTTCCACTGAGACTCATTCACAATAGCAGACCTGGACCTATCATATCAATACTTGTCATAATAAAAAAAGGGATATTGAAATTATAAGTTATATGGTAGTTCCAGGTAAATGTTCATTAGACAATTAAAACAAAAGCAACATAGGGAAACTGTCATAGTTAGGTTTATTTTGCCAACCTGGCCAATAAGATCATGTAGGATTAATCAGGTTGCAGTTTGATTAGAAGGCAAAGAGACACAACAAGGATTTTGGCCAAGCTAGAGCTTGAGGCTCCTTTGAGACAAGCTTTGACACACTACTGGTCAGTGCATTGCTTGAAGCCGCTGGATCCAGACGCCTCTCATGGTGTGGGTTAGATACCCCGTCAGAACCCGCTGCACTAAGCTCCCATGCTACTGACTCTGCTGACTGCTCCTGACCCACCCTGGGCTCCGCTATCTTACCTTTTTACAGACTGCCTGTTTTGTCTGAAGGAAGACTCTTCTGTTTGTTTCCTTGAACTTGGACTATAGCCCCTTCATGGGTTGAAGGACTTTCAGTATTTCACTCTTTCACAAAAGTGAATTGAACTAAGCTCTCTGTATTGCCGTGTGGGCTGATAAGCAAATATTCCTTCTTGCTGTATAGACCTATCCATTTAAATAGCAGATAGATTGATGATAGATTAGATAGATTATGATGATGATGAAGATGATAGATAGATAGATAGATAGATAGATAGATAGATAGAATCATACATGCCCTGTCCTGGTTCTGTTTCTCTGGAGAACCCTGCCCAGCACAACTGGCACAAGGAGTGAAGTGGTTCTACAAAAACAAGATAATAAATTTGGGCTTCCTAAATGTGTTCTCCAGCCTAAGTAGTCTTAACAGCACTGAAAATGCTGCCCCGACCCCCAAAGACATGGGTAATTCTTCCATGGTGTGAAGTGGCAAAACTAATATCCACAATGTTATCACCAATAGATAAAGGGCTGGTGAGAGAAGAGACTCTTTGTGATCATGTGTCTGATGTTTTCCATCAGATTTGTCAGGATGAAAGGTATAGGGTAGCTGGTCTTCTTTACTATAGACCATGTGATCAAGTAAAGGGATAATTTCAGAACCTCAGAAGTATATCTCAATTGCTGAATAACAGACCTAAAAGCTTCTGCATATACTACAAAGGAGAGCCTTCTCTCCTCTATTAAAAGAGCTGACATTATCAAAAACCAAATCTAGAGTCTCATTATGCAACTAGCTGAATTACAGTGTCAGCTGAATAGTAGATCTAGAAAAGTGCCTGATACTAAAGTAAGGACATTAATCAGAAAAAAATGGGACCCTGGAATGTGGAATGGGAAAATATGAGCTGATGATCCCAAAGGGGAGGCTACTGAACCCCCAGAACCTATTGAGCCACCCAAGTCAATATATCCACCCCTCCCATCCGAGAGGATCAATCAACTACAGTAGAACTCCAGTACTTGGCCACATCAGTAACCGACATAATCGGATTTCAGCAGAAAATGTTGAGAAATTTTTGTGTCAGGAGCTGGAACAAAATCTTGGAATGTGACTGACACAAGAAATGTTTGTAAACAAAAGCAGTTTGTGCTTCAGTCACTCTGCGCTATTGGGCATTGCTAGTGCACATTGTTTAAACTTCTGCGGCTGTGTTCCAAGCTTTTGGTTAGAATTTTCTTAGTTTTTGTGGCATTTTAAAAACTGTTTTTATTTCAAAAATATATATCCCAAGAAAGATTTTTTTTGAAAAGAATCATCATGATATGGAACTGGTTAATTGTGTTATCCCTATTGTTGATCATAATTTAGTAAACCCTTATAGCAAACAGTTAAGGAAATATCAACAGCAGGCCATATTAGACAGATTTTTTTTTAATAGAAAGCCAGCCACGTCCTAGTGAAAAAAAGACTAAGAAGGGGAAAAAGAAACTCCTGAAAAGTAGCTACCAGTTAATTTTATGGAAGGGCTTTCTTTTCCAAGCAATGACTCTTTCTCCATAACTCCTCTCCACATCTATGTCCACAGGTCCAAATCCTCATCAATCTCAAGGTAGGGGACATACCATATAATTTAAAACTTTTAAGCATTGTGTTTCTTATTTAAACTATATTATTTAACTCAGAACATATTTATTTTGAAATTTTTGTGTAATATTTTCTATAAAGAAGCAAAGTTAGGATGGAAACTTGGTGGTTGAGAACAGATTAATTTGTTTTTAGTTACTTATGGGAAAAAGAGATTTGGAATTTGACTGCATCACATCTCAACTCTCCTTCTAGAACAAATTAGCATTAACGTCTGGGGTTGTATTTTATCAATAAAACAACTCACATTTGACAGGATTATCCAATTAGTTCAAGGCGAAATACCATGTGGGGCTGAGTATGGAGCACTTCCTGTGGGAGATGCCCTACAAGTTATAGATGAGAATTGATGTTGATTCTTAGTGCCCAATGTGCAATGGAATGAAACACTTCCCCAGTCATACAGCATTCTCACAATTGCTAGATATGAACCCATTTTTCAACCACTATTCAATCCATGTCAATCAAGGTCTTATTCTTTTGCTGACCCTCTACCAAGCATGAAATCTTTCCATCACTACTCATATATAAAACTTATAAGGACTTCTTTATTGTCTAGTGGGCTATGCATTTGGCTGTGAACTGCAGGCTCATCAAGCTTGAAATCACCAACAGATATGTGGGAGAAAGAGTGTGGGTGACTATATATATATATATATATATATATATATATTCATTATTTAATTACATAATAAGAAGTAAAATTAAAAGTTCTGAGTTTGTGGTACAAAGAGAAGCCTGAAGGGGCCAGATCAGGGCTGGGTAGAATGTTTCTGAACTCTCTTCAGGCTGAGCAGGTGCTTTGTCATGGTTTAAATGATTACTGGCCCTTTTTTCATTTTAGTTTTTAATTTCTTAAACTTCTTCTTATGTTTGTCCTTCCATTCCTATCCACCTGAGCGTTTTGATTAGAGATGGGTGCTGGATGTTGTCAAATGCTTTTTCCTGCATCAATATATAGTATCATGTGGTTCTTATACATTATCTTCTCAATGTGGTGAAAAATATTGATGGATAATCATATGTTAAACTATCTGTGCATCCCTGGGATGAACCCTACCTAGTCCTGCAGGACCATTAGCAAAGGAATTGGGCCTTGGCCCGGGAATACAAAGACTAACTGCAATAGGGCAGGGTACACTTGCAGGAGAATCTGATATCGACAAATTGGAATTACTCAGGATAAAACACGTGTGTATCAATTGATGTTACCAATAACATAACAAGGCAACCTACAGAATGAGAGAGGATTTTTAGTAAAGACACTTTAGACAAAAGCTCTATTATGAAAATCTATAGTATCCTCATTGCCTGCGAAAAAGGGAAAACAGCTAACCCTTTGAAGAAACAGGATAAATAACTGAAAAGAAATTTCACTAAGGAGACCCATATGACCAATAAACATATGAGAAAATGTTCCTGATCATCAGCCATTAGAGAAATGTAGATCAAAGCAACCATAAGATAGCATCTAACACCTTTGAGCCTAGCCAAAATCTGAAAACCAGAGAGCAACAAATGTTGGAGGGGATGAGGTGAAATAGAACTCTTTTATATTGCTGGTGGCCCTGTATATATGTACAGCTCCTATAGATTTTTTACAATTCTTTGTGATAGTGAATTGTGCTGCAATAAATGATGGAGTATATACCATGGGTTGGAGTTTATTTCATACCTCCTCTGGATATATACACAATCGACAGAGAGATGACTGGGTCATAAGGTAGCTCAAGTTCCATCTTCATTAAGATGGACTTTCCAGACTGCTTTCCACAATAGAAACCAGCCAATCACAAAAGAAGAAGTACAGCATGAGTCCCCTGAGATAAGTATATTCAGCACAGTAGGTAAAGAAGAGAAGCTTCCTATATCAAAATATTTGGGTTGAAATATAGGGGAATAGGAGAAGGTTGGAACAAACCCAAGGAGATACATGTTGGGTCCCACACAGTAATGAGAGAAGGATGGAGGGAGGGAGGAAAAAGGGGATTTGAAAGTGAGAGCATAATGGAAGGAGCAGGGCACAAAACCCATCCAGGGGGAGAGTACCAGTCTTATCTCCACTGAATATGGAGTGGGCGTACAGATCTAACAATGAAGCATACACCATGAGGGCAGTATGACCACATGAAAGGGTGCATGAAAAGAGAGAGCTACAGGGCTGACACCCAACCAGAGTCAGACTGAGCCCAGGAAGTAGGCATGGCAGAGAACAGGTGGAGGAGCCCTTGTGCCACACCCACATGGAGGCAGGATGGGAGGGAATAAGTGGAAAGCTAGACCAGGCCCCATGCTGGCCCATTATGCTCAGAGGACTATCCTCCTGCGGAAAGCTAATGGGTCACAAAGGGCATTGGGCAAACAACAACAGCATGGGTCACACTGTTTCCTCACTGAAGCACAAAACTACAGAGGCCTTTTTGGGGGGCACATTGTGGGGAAGCAATGTTGTCTGAATGCCCCAAATGGACCAAATCAAGAAGGGAGTGCTCCTGCATAGACAGTCGGCAGGAGAGAATGACTGGATCAATGGTTACTGGGGAACATGAGGGAGGGGAAAGAAGGGGAAGAGAGGAAGGGCATAGTGTGGAGAGGCTCAGGGAGGGGGGGACAACAATGGTCTGGAATCAGTGGTGAGGAGGGATGGGGCCTAGTAGGGTTTGAGCAAGGGCAATGTAATTGAGAGGAAGTACTGAAACCCAAATGAAGACTGAGCATGAAAGTGGGATAAGAGGAGGTTGAAAGGAACTAAAGGAAAGAACTAGAAGGCAAGGGACATTTGTAGAGGTCAGAGTGCAGGCATGTACATATGAAAATATAATTATTTATATAAGGGGGAAATAAATCTAGGTACATATGTTGATAGAGGCAGTGTTAAGGTAGCACATGAAACTTGGGCCTCCACTAAGTACTCCCTCAATGCAAGAACACTTTGTTCTATTAAACTGATATTCTTTTTTTTTTTTTTGGCGGGAGGGGCATCACTGCTCTCTGGCGGTGGGAGTAGAAGGCCCAGCCCCACTGCTGGAATTGAACCTCCATCCCAGTGGGCCACAGTCCCACGCACAACCACTACGCCACTGGGGCTCAGCCCTAAACTGATATTCTATGATGTTCACATGCCCGATATGATCCCTGAAGACAAATGGATGCATAAGCAAATGTGGGAAAGAAAGCTGATGGAGTGCAGCTATTGAAAGATGTAGCATCGGGCTCTTAAAAGCTGAAAGATAAGCAAACAGCCATCCAGGTGAGAAGTAGCCAAGTCCACATGGAAAAAACACACCAGCCAGTAGGGTTGCAAGGTGCCTAAAGGATCAGGTCTCAGGCATCAAACAGGAAAAAAAAATCACTGTGTGCTAACATTCCTGAGATGTATGATAAGAACATGTCAGGACACCAGTAAGAAGGGTGAAGAAAGGTGATGGTGCACCAGTATCAAAAGAGCTAGTGTCCAGGGGTGTCTTAAAGCCTTTATGGTAAACAAGTGGCCACCTAGCCCAAGAGTAACAAAGCCCATTATGGAAGAAACACACCAGCTTTTGCGAACAGGAGGTGTGGAAAGAATCAGGTAGCAGGCATCAAAGAACAAAAAGCATATCACTATGTGCCCACCCTCCAGAAATGTTCACTCAAGACAAATAGGTGCAGAGGCAAACATGGTGGTGGAAGCTGATGGTGCCCAGCTACCAAATGATGGAGCACCTGGGGTCTTAAAGGCTTAAAGGTAAACAAGCAGCCATCTAGTGCAGAAGCAGCAAAGCTCACATGAATGAAGCACACTAGGCTGTGTGATCACGAGGGATTGAAGTGAGCAGGTGTCAAGCAGCTAGGAACAAGGATCACATCACTATGAATGTGGGGAGGTGGAGGATGGGGATCCAAGGCCCATTTGTGGGCAATTGGACATCTCCTTACAGAAGGATAGTGGGGAGGAGATGGGTCAATCAGGGTGCAGTGAAAAATGATGAAATGTATAGCTTTCCTCTAGTTATTAAAGGCTTCCTCACCGCAATTATCATGGTACCAATTTTACCTTATAGATACAGCTAGAATGGAAGAGGTACAATGATATAGACAGGAACTGGTAAGACAGGGAGCCCAGGTCAGATGAACCCCTCAGGACCAGTTGTGAGAGTGGAGACTCGAGAAGGGTGGAGGGAGGTTAGGTGTACGTGTAACCTCCTACCTGGAAGACAGACAGCGGAGGAGTGGGTAAGGGAAGACATTGAGCAGTGTAAGATATGACAAAATAATAATAATTTATAAAATATGACAGGTTGCTGGGGCAGAGGGGTGCTGGGTGAGAGAGGAAAAGATGAGAAGGTGATGCGCAAGGGCTCAGGTGGGAAAACAAATGGTCTGAGAATGATGAGGGCAATAGGCAGGCAAAGGTGCTTGGCATGTATGTGCTTGGCATACATATATCTGTATGTATGGAGTGTGATAAGTGATATAAGTCCCAATATAATGATTTATTTATTTTTTAAAAGTTAAAAAGCTTCAGCTTAATAAATTAGCTACCCTTAATAATGTGAGAATAAATTTTCAATTCATGTATCTGATAAAATGATTATATTTATGTTCACAATGGGTTGGAATCAGTTTAATGGCACCTAACAATTAACAACAGCAGGTGCATGACATCTTAAGGTAAAAACCACAGATAAGTTTATAGTATGTTAGTACTTTAAAAGATATTGTTCAAATCAAGTTATTCAACTGACCTGCAATATAGAATATTATGTTCTATAGTTAGTTATATAAATAATAGAAAGCCACTTCCATTTAATTCATTTTGATTCATGATAAGCCTATATAGGAACTCTAAGATTGTGAATCTTTACCAGAGCAGATAGCCTCATTATTCTCTCAGAGAGAAGCTGGTGGGTTTGAACTGCCGATGTTGTGAGCAGCAATTCAATGCATATGTAATATCACAAGGCTGCCAAATAATCATCAAAACATACAATTAAACAGCCACAGCCATCCAGTTAATTTTAACTCAGCAATTTTACATATAAACTACTTTAAGTTAATAACTCATACTCACTATGGTGACTCTAATCAAAGCAAAACATATTAAGCAGAAAATAATGAGGATATGGATATGGAAAATGAAATACTTATACATTACTAGAGGAAACATAAGATGGTTCAGTCACTGGGTAATATCATTTGAAGTTTCCTCAAAATTAAAAATATAGTGTTACATATAAACTAATAATTTCAATCTTAGGCATATGCCCCCTTCATTATTAAAATCAAACTCTCAAGAAAGTGCTCTCAAATGTCCAAAACTGAAGTTAAATGTTCACAAAGTTGGAAACAACCTAAATCTCCATCAAGCATATAGTGTGGATATGTATTATCCAAGCCTGTATCATTTTATTCTGCACTGCATCACATGCATGTGAAAAGTTGGCCATTGAATAGGAAAGACTGTAGGGGAACACATGAGTATGGATTGTGGTGCTGGAGAGGAATATCAAAAGTACTAAGGAATTTTAAAGAACAAACTGCTCTATATTATAAAAAATATGGCCTTAGAGACCAGGATGGCATGTCTTTGTTGTATATACTTTGGACCTTGTGGCGGTCATGTACTCGTGTGTCAATTTCATGATTGGGAGTCTAGGGGTGGAATCTAATCTGTCAATCTGGAGAAAGCCAATGAGACCTTTGTGTGGGCATGGCTTTCCCCTGAGACTTCAGGGAAGTCTTGTGGTATTTCCCAATTGGAATAGAGAGACCGGGCTGAGCCTCTTAGACGATAAACTACTGACAAGATGAGATGACCACAGGCTGATCGATCTGATTCCTGGAGAATGGAGGATCCGGAGGATAGACCACATGGGCTTACCCTGAAAGAGTGAAACCTCTGGGGTCAGAGAAATCACATAGAGACGTCTGCCAGTGTTGCGATGCTTCAGAGGCCACAGGAAGACCCCTGAAAATGCTGAGATGTTCCTACTGCCACCAGACACATAAGACTCTGCACCCACTCTGTTGTGATTGTCCTGGTGTCATCACACATGCTTCCTAAGTCAGAAGAAGACTTTATAGACTTCTATCAGATATATAGGCTAATATTGGACTTGTGACATTGGACTGGACTGGGTTGGGATGCTTTCTCAATGTTCTATTCCTCTTGTATATAAACCTTTCCCTTATATCCATGTGCATGTCTATGAATTTGTTTCTCTGCTCTACCCAGGCTAACAGACACGTTGTCAGGGGAAGAAGGACACCATGTTTCATAAAGGGAAGGGTTGTAAAAAGAGGAAAGCACTTGAGGATCTACACTGTCATAGTGGTTATAGCAATGGACTCAGCGAAAGGGGCCATTGTGAGACTAGCCCAGGACCCTGCACTGTTTTGTCATTTTGTGCATAAGATCACTATGGCTTTGAGCCAACTCCAGGGCACCTATTGACAATAACTGCCACGGGGCCTATTTCAATTCATAGTGACTCTATAGCATAGAGCTTCAGGTTTCAAAGACTTTACATCTTTATGGAAGAGACACTTTCTTCTTTTGTCTACAGAGAAAATGGCAGATGAAAACCATAGATCTTGAGTTTAGCACCTGAATGTATAATCAATTAATGACTCCTTGAAAATGTGTGCTCATGTATAAGAGATGTGTTTATGATGCATACTTTTTATTAACATAGGAATAGAATTGATAAATATTTATACTGTATATATACATTAATGCGTTATTATTAATTGGGGGTTATTCATATATCATATCATTCTATAGTTCAATTACATCAAGAAGAATTGTTTAATTGCTAAGACAATCAGTTTCCAAATTTTATTTTCCTTCTTAGACGCTTTGACATTGTTTCCCTTTTACCCACCTCCCCCTCTAAATATACAATTAACTTGATACATTACTCCTATGTTATATGTTCATCTCCATTGCAAGGAACACAGAATGGTGCACAATGGAATATTATTAAACCTTAAAAGGAATAACATATTGCTGTAGGCCACAATGTGGTTGAACATTGGAGATTGATACTAAGCAAGAGAACCTAGAAAACAAAAGTCACATGGTGCATGACTCCATCTATTTGGCATCTCCAAACCCCAAACTCCAAATCACTGCCATCAAGTGTCGACTCCTACTGACCCAAAAAGGCAGGGTAGAACTACAAGAATTAAAAAAAATAAAAGAAAGCCTCTTCTTTCTCCTGCAATGTAGCAGTTGTTTCTAACTGCTGACCTTTCAATTAGCTGTCCAGAGGGTAAATTCTACACTATCAGGACTTATCCAAAAGAGGTAAAATCATAGAGACAGAAAAAAAAATCACACTTGTCAATGGGAAAAGATGGAGCAAAAATGTAATAGGTGCAATATTTCCTTTTGGAGTGAAGAAGATGTCTTAGAACTAACAAGAGGTGGTACATGTATAATATTGTGAAAGTACAAGATGGCAAAAATTACAGAAAAGTAATTTAGCTTATGTTAGTCTCAATAAAATATGAAAAGGTTAATTAGAAAATAGAATTGCTTCGTCTATAGTCACACCACCCTGAACGCGCCCAATCTCGTCTGCTCTCAGAAGCTAAGAAGGGTTGGGCCTGGTTAGGAGTTGGATGGGAGAAAATAAAACTGTTTCTGACAAATGTTTTAATTTATATATAAGTGTGATCTTGAGTGTATACATTTTACTAGTATAAGAATAAATATATACTACAAATGTATAATTCATTTGAAATTTTAGTCTTTGTTCACTTCATATCCAATCAAATTACTTTTAAATGATTTACTGTGACAGAAAAGCATAAATGAAAGCAATATTTTTATATTATAGCCATTTAAACACAGTTCTGGAGAACTGATTTATAATAACTTTTCAACTACATGCCAAAAAATAAATTTAATTTTTCCACTTGTTTTTTCTTAGGTAATATATATTGTTTAAGTATTTTTAAAATGAAAACATTGTTTTATTAGTCTTTTCCATTTGATATTATGGTTTAATTGCTCTGGCATAGAGCCCAGACATTGATATAATAAATTGCACCACTGATGATTTTAATGTGCAGCCAGGGTTAAAAATCATACAGTTCAAAGGATAATAACACAAGATGTTCATTAGTAGAAAAATTCCAAAGGCTCAGCAAGAAAAGAAAAATAAGTGAATATGCTTTTCTAAATTAAAAAATTGGGCTTCCAAATTTTAATACTTTGTGACTGCACATTGCTTCTAAGTGTTTGTGACTTAAGAAATAAAAATTCCAGTTTTATTGACTGAAATTAAGTAATATTAATAGAGCTAAGAAGGAGTGAGAGAACATCCTTGACTTATAAATGAAAGCTTCTTCCAATTGTCTATCGTCTATCTTTCAATCAATCATCTAGCTAACTAGATGATTCCTTTCCTTTCACTTCCCTTCCTCCCTGTTCTTTCTTTCTCCTACTCGCCTTCTCTTTTTCTTCCTCCATTCTTTTACTTATCATCTTACTCCTTTCTTCCCTTCTTTTTCAAAAATACACATCTCTTTCCTAGGTATAAACCACTCTGGTTCTATGTGAAATATTTGAGACATGCCCTGGTGACATAGTAGATAAGTGTTGGCCAGCTAAAAGCAAAGTCAGCATTTGGAAGATGCTATTTCTGAGGGACAAAAATAAGGTTCTGTAGAAGCACTCTCAGTTGAATAGACTTTATGACAGTGAATTTGGCATTTGGTGTATTTGGTTGATTTTAAGTTTTTATGTTTCCCATTACTATTGGTTGAATTTTGTTTGATGATCCCATATTAATAAGAAATGTAAGACAACTGTTACTGAATACTGCTTTGTTGAGTATCAAGTTTTAATACTGTGTTGGGAAAACAGACAAAAAAACAATGAAATTATACTGCAATACTGGTATGACTTTTTGAGTTAAGTTCATACCAATCATTTATACATTTGGAAATATTAACAGATAAGACAATACATTAACTAGCATGTGTTTTCCATTGTTCTGCTGTAATATGTCATATTACTTGTTAAAGAGATAGTGTATTTCCTTTCACTTGGCCCCATAACATCTGTAAATCCGATGCCATGCAGTTTAATGCCCATGGTATTGCCTCTCCTCAACCTGTGGACCCCATTCTGTATCAGACCAGAGGCAATCCTCAGGACTTCTTATTATCGATTTGCTAAATTATAAAGTGACATATAATTTTCAAATTTAATCATTCTAATATATGTGTGCTAATAACAAAATAGAAAACGCTACCTAGATTGAAAGATTACTTATAGTGTTAAATACATTATGAATAATTGGGTAGTATATATTAAATGTTTCCTCCTTTTCTTTTAATTACTATTTCAATATTTAAAAATTGCTACAATGCAAATTATCACAATATTGTAGCTGAGACATCTAAAAATGTCACATTTTGTGACTATGAAAATATCACCAGGAGCAAGAAAACAACATTAGCTATGAGTAAAGCATCCAGATGAAACCTCATAATTCAAGGTGGTATGCAATTTTATAATAATGGTTCAGTCAGTCAATGGTTCATAAAATAGATAAGCAGAGTTCCAGTGGTTTGGATTCAAGAGTGAATTAGTATGCTTAGTGAAAATGTCCATTGTTTTTAATTTTTCCCCTAGATAATTTGTGATGCCCCATTGTAAAATCATGCATATAATGTAGGCTTAGCGGACCAGAGCAGGTAGCGCTGGTACGCTGGTACACATAGGAACTGGAACCACAGGGAATCCAGGAAGTCAGTCAACAGCACCCAGTCCCCGTCATGATTCTCTCAGCTTGTGAGCCTCGTTCTACAACGCAAATGTTGGTCTTTTTCTGTCTGCAGCCAAGGACATCAAAGATCCAAGGGAACAATTCATGTAAAAGGCTAAAATGGAATCTATAAAGCAAGGCCTTAGTAACCAGAAAGCAGATGAGCTATTTGGCATTTGACCAGCTCTATCATACAAAGTGAGCACTTGCATAATAAAAAGCCTCCGACAGATTGGGGATGGGGCGTAGGGAGAACAAAACAAAATTAAAATCATACAGAAATTCAAACTCATTGCCAGTGAGCTGATTCCAACCAAGACTGTAAATTTTGACCTGAGTAGAAGTCTCATCTTTCTCTTATGAAGCAGCGGGTGGTTCCTAACTGCTTACCTCACTGTTAGCAGCTTCACGTGTCACCTCCTTATGCCATCAGGGTTCCTGACAATCATAAAAGAGTTCAGGTTTAGTAACATACTAACAATTGGTGGGACTCCTACCACTATGTCCTAGACACCTGATTCTTAAAGCAAAACAAATACTAGAAAAACCACTTTCAGTGCTCGCTTCGGCAGCACATATACTAAAACTGGAAAATCACTTTCAGCCAAACAATAGGCCTCTAAAATGAGTAGCACTGTAGGGGCTTGTGCTTTCCATTACAATGAACCAATGAGACCAAAAGGGCAACAGTTAATAAAAATTAAAAGTTTGCTGATGACAGGAAGGGGCAGGAAAGAAGACAAGTGGAAAGGGGACATTCAGGGAGCCAGTGAGGAGAATGAAGTTACACTGAGGGAATTACAACCGTTATCACATAAGAATGTATAATTGTTGATTGAAAGGCTTAATTGTTGCATAAACTTTCATCCAACACACAATAATATGTAAAAAATGTTTTACAAAAGAAGTATTCTTCAATATGTAGCTGCCAAATAAGACAATATTTAATTTATCGCTAATATTATTAATGGTAAAAAATAAAGTATATCCCTTAGTGTGGGGAAATTAAATTTGTAGACATTGAAACAAAATAAAACTCACGTAATCTTATACTTGTGAAACAATTTTCAACATATTATAAACATTACATATTATTTATTTTCCATATACTATTCTAATTATAGTAAAAATACCTATTATCCACTCATGATTAAGAAATTGTAAAGATTCCATCTATAGTTGTATAATTTAATTATATTTTTATAATAAACAAGAAAGTTTTTATGACTTTTCTATGCTAAAAACTATGTGTTACAAATGCATTATTGTGCAACTGAAAAAAATGAAGAGAATAAGAAATAGAAATAAATAAGCAAAATAAATATCCAGGATTAGAGAAAAACATTATTTTTATTTTTTCATATTAAAAACTTAGCAGCCAATCATAGCAGAGTGGATTCATGAATTCCTTGTGCATTTTTGGTTGTGAATGTATGTGTTTGGGTGTGTAGGTGAATTGTCAATAACACATTTGATTAATTTAATCATCTTAACTAATTTAAATGACAATCTATTAGTTAAAGCCATTAAAATAATGTTGATATAAATTCTATATGAATTAATACTCAGTGAATTATTAATAACAATTCAGTGTATAGTTACAATTAAAATACAGTATCTCATAAATTTCAGATTTAATGTATAACAAGCAATATAATTATGATTGCATTGTAGTGTGAAAGACTTTCTTGAATATTTTAGGAATTATTTATAGTAAAACTTCTTTTGCATAAGTTTTCTACCAAACTAGACATTGTGTATAAATTTTTATGGTCAATAATTAACATTTAACTTGTTCACAGGAAAATCTCCAAGGTTTCAAATGAGAAACCTCAAGAATTTGAGCTTAGTTAAATAAGTGTTACTGATTACTCAGTGCTAGTTAGTACACAACAGCTGATTCTAGTTCTCTACACTTTGTTGCTTTTGCCTATGTGCCAAGCCTAAACTAGTTTCCGATCTTTCTTGTCCATTTATACATGAATATATTATGATAATTAATTTTTTCTCTGAGAGGCTAGATCAATGATGCATTTGCAATATATTAATTACTGTCATGAGGAGGCTTGCAATGAAGGTTTAATATAGTTGCTTACCATTGGGTGAATCAAATTAACTGTGAACTAATGTGTCATCTCATCTATTATGATTTAGGTAAAAAATATTAAAAGATTACTAAATGTAAGAAATCTGGAAATTATGTAATTCTATTTCTGATATGGACAATTTACTTAAATTGTTGAACATTTTAATGATATTTTCCCTATTTTAAATATATATATTTTTCCTATTTGTGGTGTAAAAGTCTCCATATGCTTATATATTCACATTGCATGTCCTCAGTTTTTGTCTTTTCTCTTATGTAAACTTTTGACCATCCTCTATGGTTTAAAAAAAATGCCTCTTGATTCCTATTATGCTTTTTTAAATTTTTTCCTATTATGCTTTTAGCAACTTATTTTGACTTTATATTTTATACATGTAAAACTTATTTTAGTGAAGTATGAGACAGAACATTGTTCTTCTCTTCATTGTTTAAAGTCCAACAGGCTTTAAAAGTATATAGTCTCTCATTGGCTTGACATAAGTTTTATTATACACTGTCTCTTTGTATTCTGGAGTCACCTTAAAATTTCCAGAAAAAATGAATTGTTCTTTTGATGAATATTATGTAAGAAAAACGTCACTTTGTCAATTTTTAATATTTGTATGGTCTCTTAAGATTTTGTTTATTTTTTCCTAAAGTTTCAAATTGAAGTTTGTAGTGTTAACCAAATCACTTTTTATTTCTAGGATAATTAGCTAGTTCTCTGCCTCAACTTGTGAGTTACACCACCTGTAGGGCAGCCAACCCATATATCATGCCACACGAACCCATGTATCATGTCACACGAACTTGATATTCCTTGGAGACCTGCTTTGCCAAGCTGCTGATGTGTACATCACTACAGTTTGAGCCTGGTGGATCCTGGATCTTACATTGCTCAAGTTCAATTTCCCCAGCAGCCTGCTTCATTAAGCTCCTGAGCTGATACTTGTTGGTGTCTGCTCTGCAACTGTGAGCTCACTGCCTGCATTAGCCAAGGGAGACTCCCTTGCCAGCTTCCTTACCATGTGATTTGAAGCCCTCATGATTTGAAGAACTTCTAACATATATATTCATTATATATATTCATCTTGATTTTGTTTCTCTAAGGAAACTTGTCTAACACAGGGCAAGATAAAGCAAAAGGCAGCTGTCCCAAGAGTAGTGTACTGTCAATTGGCAGACAAACAAGATCTTGCTACATCAGTGTCCAATAGGCTGCATTAGCATATGTATTATTCCAGAAATCCTGTGATGAACATTTTATCAGGAGATTCCCCCTATGATGCAGGCTGGACCTGATCTGGTTTCCAAAATTTTCTGTAGTTTTATTTGTATTTTTTGGTTTGATTGTGCTTGTCATTATGAGGTTATCTCTCAGGTTTTATGTCATTGGAGTTCAGCCTCCTGAAGTTGTATTGTATGTTTTTTCATTTTTTGCTATATGAGATTCAAGACTGATTAACCTATAGGGACAGCAAATAGATTAAGGACTTCAGGGGAAGGGGTGTGTGGTGGTGATGGGGAGGGGGTGTGTGCAGAATGAAAAATGTTGAGTCCATGTAGAAAAAAGAATGTGTGCTGATTGTGGTAGCAATTGTACAATTTTATCTGATGTGACTGAACTATGGAATGACATGATATATGCATTAAATTCCAGTCACTAATAAATTTAAACAACTAATTCCCGAATCTGCATTTATGTTGACCTCTGGCTCACCTTAGAAGCACCCTTGTTGATTTATGGTAGGGAATCTTTTTGATGATCCCCCGGGGAATAAGGACCTTCAGTTTATAATGTCATTGGTACCAATGCCCATGGTACCAATTTTAAAAACTATTGAGAGAGAAAGATTGAACAAGTATAGTTGAACTACGCATCATCATATATTAATAATTTACTTTTTTAGTCATTACATCACTGGCCACTATTTGCACAGTGTTAGTTGATGGTACAGCCAAATTTACAATAATGTTCACTCACAATGTCAGACACAGGTCTGTCTGAAAAATACCAATCTTAATAGAGTAAATAAGGCATTGAAGTAGTAAGTACATGTCAGGAGATCTACATGCAGTGGGAGACTCTTGACATAACTTCTTCACACCATACAGTTCCTATCTGAAGTCATCAGACTATCAGTGTGCTTGAGAGAGAGTCTATTTCTCTTAGTTGGTTTCCATACCACATCCCTCTAGTATGGCATTTGGAACCTGTTTTGCACCTTGAAGATCTAAGGTTCAATTTCCCAGTACTATATGGATCATGGCCAGGGTTTCCTGGAGGTATATAGAAACTCCCATGAATGTGGCTTATTTAGTCATTATTGT
Organism: Nesogale talazaci; assembly: GCA_004026705.1. NCBI lineage: Eukaryota > Metazoa > Chordata > Mammalia > Afrosoricida > Tenrecidae > Nesogale > Nesogale talazaci. The sequence goes on along the minus strand of PVJH01011924.1, from coordinate 25,140 downwards.
ACCAACCACACCTCCTATGAGATCTTCTACTTCTCTGCTAGGTATTCTAATGAAATGTAATAATCATACAGAACTTACAGACAGTTTTTTCAACTATGAGATTCATTAGGAAGGTGAGTCCATTACAATTCAGTAGCAAAAATGCTCATAACCCCACATGTGGATAAGTAGCACCTCTTTTCATTCACACAGAGTGTACCACCCGTCCTTGGTCTTCCTTTGGCCTCTCAACCAAGCAGCACCTTTGCCACAGCCATATTTGGGGAATGTTGAAAAGTTAATTTAGTGCTGATGAAAAATTCTCAAAGATGTTGTAATCTGCTATTAGCTTCAGCCCTAAAGTGCTCAGCTTCAGCTAAAGCTCATAGCTCAATAAACCTAACTCCTCCAATGATGCAACTTGGGGGAACCCACTCCACAAATAAGCCTTTGGCCTGAAAGCAATTATTTTTCTTTTGGTGCTGCTGACTCTGCCCTCACTGTTTATTATCTCAGGTGTCACAATGCTCTGTTTCCTGCACTTAGGAGGTTCAATATGCAGTAACCTCAGGATCCAAAGAACATGCTTTGCTCCTAGTTTGTCTTTCTTTGTGGTAATTAGATCCCCAGACTCTGCTTCTAATACAAGTACTTTAAACCCAGTGAGATGGCAGAATTGATTAATCCTCAAGTTAGTGTTGTATACATTCTTTCCACATAGTCACACTCAGTAATGGGTGCTAGTTAAAAAGGCCTGTCACTAGAAGAGCCATACCAAGGGATGTTTGCACCACACAAACCTAAACGCTATAAAAAGAAGACACCTATCCCTTAAATTGCAGTTTTAAAGTTACAAGATGATAAGAAGAAGAGTGAACATTCAGGACTCTGAATCCATTTATGGAGAGAAAGTGCAAATGAATTTACTATACTGATAAAGGGTTATAATATCTTACACATTATGCATGGCATTATGTTAGGTCTTGGTGAGTTAAGATGGATTGATGTAAGCCGTTTTAATGAGTAATCTAATGATTTACTATGCTGAGAAAGAAAAAAAGCAAGAGGAGATATATCACATAAGTAATCAAAAGACTACATTTCAAGATTATCTAAAAATACAATTCAACCAACTTCCTCAAGATCCATTTTATTAAATTGGATATAACAAGGTAATTCAGTTTTACCTACTTCTCAATATCTCACATAATAAAACCTGAATATATATCACCTTCTGTATAAAGAAACATATGCACAGATTTCAAGATTTAAGTACAGTCATCTATTAGGAATTATTATTCTAACTGACCACATAAAAGGATACTGTTTTGCTAAAACTATACAATTATGGTAGTACTTTCTGGTCAGTGTTCAGTGATCTAGCATAAATAAATGTCAAAAAAAGGAATTAAAATAAAATATGTGACAAACTTAATTTTGCATGTTTTGTCTAACTTGTACCCTTTCATTGTAGTTAAGCAATTTGTATGCAGAACAAATAATTAAAGAAGCTGGAATATGTAAAGATGCATATGGCAGCAAGATTGATGGAAGGCTTCTTGACAGCTTGAAACATGCAGGTGACACAGCCTGGCTTGCTGAAAGTCAGGAGTAGTTGAAATGCTCACTGATAAAGATCAGCAGACACAGTTTTCGGGTGGATCGCAGCTAAATGGAGGGAAAGCAACATTCCAAAAGCAATATTCAAGGAAATATCAGTCCCAGGGGTCAAATCAACCATTGTATTGGGTCAATCTTGAGCACACGACCTCTTTATAATGTTGAAAAGCAAAGATGTTACTAAGACATCACTGATACAGGCCATGGTAATTTCAATTGCCTCAATGCTTGTGAAAGCTGGACATTGCAGCCATAACCAGATGTCAACTATCAACCAGAATTGTATGAAATGCATATCTAGTCCATGACAATGATTAAACATTTATAATTCTGCCCTCAAATATTTGGGGGACTTTTGTTTTGGTTTGTGTAAATAGGGCACATCACTATTGCAACCAGAACACACCAATTCAAAGTGCTACCATTGCTCGTACTCCCAGGCACAATGTCTAGGAACTACTATGTTAAGGCTGCCATCAAGCAGTGGAAGGCAGAGGGAAAAATAAAGGATCCATTATATTCTTCCACCTGATCCAAAATATTCGTTAAAAGCTCATTTGCTTCCATCACATCAGTTATGACTTACAGTGGCCCAACAGGAAAAAAGTATAATTGCCCTAGTAGGTTTGTGATAATGTAATTTTACAAGATCTTTTATTGGGGGCTCATACAACTCTTATCACAATACACAGATCTGCCCATTGTGTCATGCACATTTGTACATTTTTGCCATCAGCATTATCAAAACAGTTTCTTTCTATTTGACCACTTGGTATCAGCTCCACAATTTCCCCCTCCATCCATGCTCCCCTGTCATGAACCATTGATAAATTATAAATTATTATTATTTTGTCATGTCTTACACTGTCAGGCGTCTCCTAAAATTACCAGATTTTAAGTGGGACACCATTGACCGGGGAGTGGGGGTGGGTTCTTGATTAAATTTTTGGTCTATATAGAGCAACAAAATTTTTCATAGAATGCAAAAATAGTATTGTGATATATTTATTTTAATTTTAAAATGCCACAAGACATTGTTACATTGTTAAAAAGCATGATGTCTGGTCATCCACCATTAAACACCTAGAAGAAAGTAGTTTGCTTCTTTGGTGCTACACTGCACCCTGACTCGCTCCTCTCCCCGCAGCCCTTCCATAAGGGGATGTCCAGTTGCTTACAGATGCACCGTTAAGTCTCCACTTTGCACTCCCCCTCATTCACAATGATAGGATTTTTTCTTCTTTGATGCCTGATACCAGATCCTAATGACACCTCTTCACCACATAGGCTGGTGTGCTTCTTCCTTTGTTGCTTCTCAGCTGTATGACCACTGTCTTTCTTCAAGCCTTTTTTTTTGGGGAGGGGGGGCATCACTGCTCTCCGGTGGTGGGAGTAGGTCTTCAAGCCTTTAAGACATCAGATGCTATATCTTTGGAATGCCAGGCACCATGAGCTTTCTTCACAACATTTGCTTATGCACCCATTTTGTCTTCTTCGGTGATTGTGTTGGGAAGGTGAGCATCATGTAATGCCAGCTTAGTACAACAAAGTGTTCTTGCATTGAAGGAGTAGAGGTCCAATGCCCATCTGCTCCCTTAATACTAAACCTATATGCCCATAAATCTACTCCCCCATTATTATATGATCAAGGGAATTGTAACCAAGAGGAATTACTGAAACTCAAATGAAGGTTGAGTATGATCTTGAGACAAGAGGAAAATAAAAGGAAATAGAGAAAAGGTCTAGGAGGCAAAAGGCATTTACATATTTGTTTAAGAGCTTGTCTTTCTCCTAAGACTCTGATCTTCCTGAACAAGGAGTATTCAACATCTCTTTGAACTAATATTTTGAGAGAACCAGTTTTTTACTAGGATCTTCATGCTTGCATACATTTACCAAATTCAAAAGCAAATGTATCCATGTTCCTTTTTTCTTTTTATCTTTTCCTATTGTAGCAAGCAAGTGAAACAATCTAATCACTAAAGAGATTCCTATCATTAAATAATGACTGCAGTTCAGAAAAGGGCATATTCATCACCTGAACACACCTATCTTCAATTCACACACTTCCAAAAGACTACTACTTTCTAGTTTAATCAGAAAGATTTATTTTCAGAAAAGGCTAAGAATATGTGCTATTTATTTTAAGAGCCATTCAAGCTCCTACATATATAGTTCCCATGTGTTATAGAAGGCAAATCAAATTCCAAATAATACATAAATACTTTTCCTTGTCCCCATGTTTATTCATGTTGAGTCATGTGAGGTGGTGACTGTATGCATAACAGAAGGAAACACCACCAGGTCCTGTGCCAGGTTCCATTGTTCTCATGCTGGAAGACCAATGTTGGAGTCTCTGTGTCAGTCCACCTTGAAAAGGACCTTCCTCTCTGCCCACCTCACCCCCCACCTTACCAAACATGACGTTCTTCTCCAGGGACTGGTGTCTCCTGAAACATGTCCAAATACTTGAGATGAAATCTCACTATCCTTGATAGTATTTTTCCAAGAGAGATCTGCTTGTTTTTGAGGCAATTCATAGTACTTTCACAATTTTTGACAGCTCCATAATTCACATGTAGGGGTTTTACTTTTCTTATTGAATGTTTGACTTTCATATGCATATGAGGCAATTGAAAATACCATTCCTTGGATCAAGAACACCTTAGTCCTCAAAATATTCCCCCTAATTTATGCAATCATGAATCTATATAAAATATCCATTGGTAATTTTTATTGACATGTTCTATGATGAATATATAGAATAGTGCACATGAACACATCTCAGATAAATAAAAACACAGTGTGAGATATAACATTACAAAAAAAAAACCTTAATGGCATAGGGTCACTTCCAATTAATAGCAGTCCAACAGGGCAGGACAGAACTGCCCCTGGGAATTCTGAGTATATAAACAACTCCTTAGAGCAGTAAAACCTTTCTCCAGATGAGGGACTGGTGATTTTGAACTTCTGGAGTTGCTGTCAACAGCCTAATTTGTAACCACTTTTTTGAGGGGTTTAATACAGAAATACATGACAAAAAGCTATGCTCTTGAAATGGGCTGTTCTCCAAGTGTCCATGATTTGTGAAATAATTAAAAATTTTCCATCTTTTAGTGTGTGAAAATTGGAGACTAAGCTTACATATAAAATGGAAAATATGTAAAATAATGCTTTATGTCTTAACTCCAATCAGCAGGTGCTCTTTGAGAAATAACCAAGTAGGGTGTACAGGTCTGAAAATGAATTAGACACCCAACTGAATCTAAAAGTACACTCTGTGGAAAATAAAAATCTGCAAAAAATTTCAGTGAGGTATGGCTTATATTACAATTAATTTTTTTGAGAATTGCTGTTCTTATAAAAGGGGAGGAGTTGAAAATTCTATTTTAACTGAAATGCATGCTAAGCAAACCTGATGAAACTTTGTACCTTCAGAACTACTATTTCAGAATTCTATTTCCTCTGAATTATAATTTTCCCCAAATTTCAATATCTTTTAAATTTCTTATTTATTTTTGTTTTTTTTGGGAGGTGGGTTGGGCATCAATGCCCTCTGGTGGTCGTAGGAACTACCCAACGCTGCTCCTGAGAGCAGCAGCTGTATTTGACCCGCCAAGTCCACGGGCCACAGTTCCACACTCAACCCCTTACGCCACCAGGCTCAAGCACTCTTTTAAATTTTTTACATACTTAATTCATGATCTTAATATTGTTTAAATGATTTCAATGTCACATATACAAAACTATTGTGGTTTCATATAGTACTTTGTATAGACTAATTGATAACAGCAGAATCCACAGCATAGCAGTAGTTCTCAGTTATATGAAGACCAAATTATACGTTATGTTAAAAGAGAAAACATGTCTAAAAATAACCAGATAGCATCTAAGAAAAATGTATTTGTAAAGTTTCTGTTGTTGTTCTGTTTTTTTGTAGAAAAACTACAAATTTTAATAATACAAAGATAGAAAAAACTGCATTAATCTTACTAAATCTGTAATTTATGCTGCAGTCTAAGAAAAAATTGCAATGTATTATCAGAAAAAGTTTATGATTCTGTGCTATCTGTATGTTATCAAAAATCTGCAGTTTATCACACAAAAATTATTTATCTCATTTATCAAAATGAATATAATGCATTTTATATTTAAAATTATCAATTGCAAGAAAAATTTTGTTCAATAAAATTCAAAAAAGACAGTGCAGTGATGCTCAAAAAAAAAAAAGAAAGAAAAATAATTCAAAAAAGCATTGTAGCAGTACACCTATGGTAGCTTGCAGAAACTGACCCACATATAAAAGAAGATGTATAGTGATAGGTAGCATTGCTGATTTCAGATGGTTCTTGTTTGAATGTCTTCTGTTTCACTGATTATGCATTTGACTGGAAATTCTAGAACACTTAACTACTTGCATATGCTTTAAGCAAAGTTATTTAAATAGAAAAAAAAGTGGGATGCAGAATGGTTTCAAACAGGAGAGGTGTACAGTAAGGATATATTCTGTCATCAGGCCTATTTGGTCTATATGATGAACAAATACACTGAGAAAACAGTGAATACGAATGCCCCAACATTAAGATTGTATGGATGATCCTTAACAACCCACTCCACACAGTCTTACCTCCTGAAAGCTAAATGAACTTGGAACCCTTAGCAATGAAGTTCTTGATAAATGGAGAAAAGGAAAAGTTGTCAGACAATTTATTTTACTTGTATCCATAATTAGTACTCATGGAAGTAGCAGTCAAGAAACAAAAGGGAATATTGCATTGGGTTTATCTGCAGCAAACTAACTCTGAAAAGTGTTAGAGAGCAAAGGTGTCCATTTGAAGATTAAGGTGGTACTAAACTAAGCCATGATATTTTTAATAGTTTTATATGCCTGAGTCAAACAACTGTGTCTTGGAAGAAGTACAGTCAGGGTGCTCCTTAGAGGTAAAGATGAGGGAACACCACACTTTAAGTATGTTGTCAGGAGAGACCAGTCCCCAGGGAAGATATGATCTTTGGTAAAGTAAAATGGCAGAGAAAAACAGGAAGGCCTGCAGGGAGATGGGTTTACCAATTACTCCAGCAATTGGGTCAAGCATGGGGACGGTTGTGTGGATGGCGCTGGGACAGGTGGAGCTTCTTTCTGCTGTGCATGGAGGCACTGTGGAATGAAACCAACTTCATAGCACCCAGCCAACACAGCATGTGCATGAGGAAGCTGGGTAGCTAATAAGTGCTACTTCAGAAGAATTGATTTATTTGAAGTATGGTGTTGGTAGAGAACATTTAATATACCTTTGAGTGTCGTAAGAATGAATACATTTGTCTGGGAAGAAATATAGACAGAATGCTTCTGAGAAGAAATTACAGCTCTACTTCAATTATTTAAGACATGTTATCAGGCAAGATTAGTCACATGAAAAGGAGCACATGTTTGGCCTAGAAGAGGTCTGGGATAGCAAGGAAGACTATCATTCAGATGGATGACAATGGCCGTAACAATGGACAAAAACCTAACAACTATGTGAAATTGCCACTGTGCAGGACTGTGTTTTCTTCGGCACTCCGCCGGTAGCTATGACTCCCAATCAACTTGACAGTATTAAATAACATGCCTTCTTAAAAAAAACTATTATATTTTAGAATGTATTGATTTTGGTGTTTATCCAAACCTCTTTAAAAATATTTTGCCACATTATTCTAATAATCTTCTTTTTAATTTATACATGAATTAATTATACATATGCAATATAGTCACCCATCAAATTTAATAAACTTATCAAGCACGCATATATATTCATTCTTATTGATATTCTACTTTTACAAATAACCTCTCATTTCTATCCATCTAATATTTGCTTCCATTGCTTAAATTCTGTATTAAATTTGGGTTGCTCATACCCATAGTTCTAAATAATGAAGGGAGTTTATGTGCATCATCACATTAGAGATATAGTAAAATACAAAGAAACCGTCTGATCATATAGAAGCAAAGTGATTTTATAATGTTATATATATATATTTTTTGTTTTGTTTTGTTTTGTTTTGTTTTATGGGCATCACTGCCTCTGCTGGTAGTGGGCGCTACCCCGTGCTGCTTCTGAGAGCCGCCATTGGATTTGAACCGCCACAGCTGTTGACTGCAGTCCTGCACTCAACTACTTAACGCCACTGGGGCTCAGCCATACATTATTTTTGTATTCACTCATCTATACGTCCACAAAAATAATAAAATTTCTAAAAACACAGTCCAATGACAAAGCAGTTAAAGTTGATCCTATATTTACCAAGATCTACCAGTGTTAGGATAAGGTGCTCAGTATAGGTCTTTGTGGAATTACTTGAGTACTCTTAAAAAGTGCTAGTGCTGGCTTTCTATGTATCCTTCTGTTTTCCTCTAGCCAGCAATGCTTTCAATGTAAATCTTACTTAAGAACAAAAACAGATTAGAAAGTACAGCCCTATCAAGATGATCCCCTAATTGTGTATGGCATAAAAACCAATGGAAGCAACATTCTAGCAATTATACTAGCTATATTCTGGTTGAATTATAAATGTGCATTACATTATTTACAGTAGCTTCAGCCAGATCATTTTTTTGTTTACACTACATGAACATATTGTATAGATTCTGTATATTTAAAGCTGCATATACTTGTGCATATGTCAGAAGCCAATTTATATACTTAGTTCCTTGGCTGTGCTTTTGCATCATAATTGCAAATAAGGGCTTAATATTTTGAAAATTCGTTTACAAATGTGAAAACAACAAAAGTCATCTTACTGTAGAGCAATTAAAATTCTGAACATAAGCAGTTTTTCTCAAATTTGCTTAAAGCAAGCATTAATTAAATGTACAGTGAGGGTTATTCAAATGTGTGTTCATATGTATGTAGCAAGAGGTTATATAAGCAACTGAAACATATAAAAAATTTAAGAAAAATATTTTATTGTTATTCATTAGACAACTCCATTTAATCTGTTTTTTTTGTATGCTGCTGTTCTGATATTGAATGTGAAAATAAGAGCAAACTAACATCAAAAGAATAGTTGTGCATCCCCAAACTAGTTTTAAAACAATTCTATCTATATTACTTTAAGCAGAAAAGGCTCAAATTTTTCCTTTGGAAGATTTTGTTGCTATTTTTGCTATTGCTGTTTTATGTATGAATGCAGTGTTGCTCTTGAAGTTTAAGAGTTTTTTTCCTTTTCAAAATCATTTAATTAGGGTCTCTTATGGTTCTTATCATAATCCATGCATGCATCCATGTGTCAAACAATTTATCTAAAATTGATGGCGAGGAGGACGTAGGATCCTTGGTGGGGCTCGATCAAGAGCAATGTAGTTGAGGAATTATGGTATTTTCCTTTACACTTATCTCAAACTTAGCCATTATATTCTTCAGTCTTTCTAATAATAGTCAGATTTTTATTTTTTAAAAAGTTGATTAAAGTAACAGACATATTGCTCAATATAATTTTTTTTTCTGAAGCATTTGCACAAATCTCAAAGTTCTACTACTGGAACAAAATTGTTAATGTACTCAATGCTCTGGGGTTTATATATGTCTTAATGAATCCATTATATAATAATATGCCTCCATCTCCCTAATCATCTTTTAGGATTATCCTCTTCTTTCATTGAACTTGGACTCTTTAATCTATTGATTCCTATATCTACAACTGACAGTTCTCTTTCTGACAGTTCTCTTATATTTTCATAGATCCAGTTTTATTTTATCTTTAACTTTAAAAGGAGCCTACATTGAAAAGAAGGGATCCTGCTACATTCTTAAAATACATTATGAATCATAGCACTGATGTCAAATCACACTCACAATGTCACTTTTACTTGACATCTGCAAGATCAGCTCTGTTGATCACGTCTCCCTTCCCCTAGCTGTGTGTCCCTTAGTGTTACAAACTGTTACTGTGATAGCTGTGATCTTTAAGGTTGGAAGTTCAATTCCATTCAGACTTGGGGAGTCTGACAATCTGTTTTTAAAATATTAGCCACAGAAAATATCATGAACAGTTCTGCTCCAACACGCACGAGGCAGTCATGCATCTGACTCTCATGAATGGCAGCTGTGGTTATTAAAAATTCTCCCTACTACATGACAACAGTGATTCTGAATTCCATTCTTAATCTTAGTTGTGCTTGGTCTTCTCTACCCCTCAGTCCAAGCCCAGTATTATTTCTACTCTGCCTGCCACTATTTTAGCTTTTATCCACTCACACGGATTACGTGAAACTTTGAAAAAATCCAATTTGGATTTTCTATGGTCCAAATCTCTTTGTTACTGGCTGTAGGAGGTAGTCTTCCTTGAGCTTTCCTGGGGAAAACAAAACAAAACAAAAAACAGATCCTGTAGCACAGACGCCCCAAGACAGAAAATGGTCAAATGTCAATTGCCTGAGGATGGGTTTGGCCAGTCAAAGACGTTCTGGGCTGACAGGGGATGACCTGAAGTCCTGAGAAGGCAGAAGATGTATGGTTACAATTTGCATTGATCTTCATTCATGTTACCTTGTATTTATAGCTCATATAATTTGTCTTCATTCTATATATATTTGGGGGGTGGGGTGGGGAACACTGTTCCTTACGTAAATGGGACAGGACCAATATATCTCATGGCCCAAGGGTGTGGAAGGATAACAGCTCGTCCCTAAGAGCTGTTTGAAGTAGCTATTTTATGTCCCTTGCCCTGGAGAAAAGACCAGCTTATCTCCTACTTCTTGGAAGGTCATAGAGAACTGTCACCAGCAACTTGTCAATTACCAGCTTAGCACTTTCCCAAACTCCATTCTACCCTCTGTCTTTGAACAGTCTGGTGTAATGCTTCTTTGTGTGTCTTAAGCATGATAAACTTCCTTTGTGTAAATCCTGGCACAAGCGTGGTGTCTATGTGGTCTCAGGAGTCTATAACTCAACGTGGACAGGTAGGTCGCCCTGCTCTGTAGAGCTTCTATGCTTCAGTATCAACGGAATGGCAATAAGATGAGTTTCATTGAGCCTTGATTTCCTTTGTCTTTGTAAACATGTCATTTCATGTATCTTGGTTTCCTGTAATTTTTTCAATGGTTTTATTAGCTTATATTTCACATATCATAGAATTCAACAGTTCAATTACAACATTTTCTGTAATGATTTTGTTTATTAATGAATTGCTATCTTTTTATTGTCTCTTAGGTACAAAGCTTATTACTTTTATTTATTTTATCTGACTTTTAAGATTGTTTCTCTTTATGTTAATCAACACCAATTTGACTATGCAATACTTAGATTCATTTACCTTTTTGTTTGTCCTGTTTTTCATTTGTTGAAATCTTTAATATGACTTGACATAATTTCATTAAATCTGTGTCAGTTTATCTTGTCAAATATCTCAGACATATCAAATGGATATAATGCCTGTCAAAGGTAGTTTCTCTTTACCTCTCTTCACATACAATAAGTGTCTGCTTTTCTCTCTTTCTGTGTGTCTATTTTTAGATGCATAATTATGTTACTTAAATTTTATTGGTCATATATTTTATATCTACTATTTATTATACATACATGTTCAAAAAAGAAGGTTTCGAAACTATTTTGGAAGATTTTTATTACATTTTAATTTCATTTTTTCATAAATGTTTAAAGTCCTTTCACATGTGAAAAGTTATTTGTACATTAGATAAACCACATTCAATGACAATATGCAATAATTTATGTACTTCCATTTCTCTTATTTTACTTTACCCATTTTAGGCTGCTTACAATAGTGATGCAATGGAAACTATACTCCATATTTTTAAAAGCTTTCTCTCATATAACATGCATATTATGGTGATTATAGTTCTATTATGACAAAAAATAGTCATTTGGGGGCTGAGCCTTGGTGGCATAGTGGTTGAGTGTGGGACTGCAGCCCACTGACTTGGCTGTTCAAATCCAGTGGCAGCTTCCCAGGAGCAAGGCTGGGTGGCTCCCATGATGACCAGACGGCAGTGATGCCCCTCCCCCCCCAAAGTCATCTGAATAAACAAGAATTGAAGTATTCTATAAAGAGTTACCAAGTATTGGAGAAGTTTATGTGATTTGTAGATAAGAATTCATCAAAAGCTTCAAAAAGAAAATGACCTTGAATAAAATGTACACTAATTTTTTAATGACAGACTGTTTGTAAAATGACGAGTAAATGTTATTTTTGCAACAAAGACTCAGATTTTTATGAGCAAAGTAAAATTGGAATAGAAAAGAAATAAAAAATCCTTAGTTGTTAAATAAATAAATAAAACATACCTTCAGAATTTAAAGTTGAAGTAACTATTATAAAATAACCATGTTTTCCCCAGCTTATTATATATGCCATCTAAAACTGCTTATTTCATTAATATTCCCTAACAATATACCACAATATGTGACACATGCATGATCAAAATCATGTCAATTTATGTAACTGCTTTATCACAATATAAAGCAAATTAAACTTAACATAAAATGGGTCATGCTTCCAAGTATAATAGAAATACCTGCCAACAATTAAAGCAAGTTGATTTACCTATTTATTAAAACTCTTGGTACATATCAATGATACATATTTAAAATATTCAAAATATATTATATATACTTCTATAGTTAGTTAACCGCTTATGAAATTAACACATATACATGCTTAATGCTTAATTGGTCAGTCATCAGTATATTCAATGCACAGTCATATATAAATATATAGTCACACATATAAATCAAATGATTTTGATTATCAGTAGGAGTTACAAATATTCAAGCATCTACACAGTCTAATATTGCTTTGCTTTCATTTTATTCAATTTGTATTTCCATCAGTAACTCACATTCCTACACATACTGAAAAGACATTTCAATTCTGATTCATACCACCTTTCACACTTGCTTTCTGACAGAAAGATACATGCCCTGTCATCATAAATTCTACCCAGCAAGGCTTTTTCCTCACAGTACGCATTCTATTCAAAGAAATGCTCCTCATCCCTTGACAGGATGCAAAATATAATGGTCAGAAAAGTCAGAAGTCTGCTAACTTTCAAAAGGCACATTAAAAACTAATTGCAGACAAACCACACAGTTTCTTTTTAATGTATTGAGTCATTTTTCTTCAATGCTTGACTGGTCAGCCTGCAAGATACCATTCTGTCCATTATTAACAAGCCAAGACTGCTGCTTTAACAAAAGACATGCACTATATTGCACTTAGCACGTGCATGAAGTCTGTTGCCATAGAGGCTTGATTTATCTGGAAAGTGAACAAATGAAACACTTAGTCCTTTAATGCATGACTAGTTTATGTTTCCAATTTTGCCCTTCATTATATTTCCACCATGCGAACTAGTAATATCATAAGTGCCAATTGCAATGGAACCTTAAATTCTTTTGGTTTTCCTTTTAATGTTTTTTTTTCATTAACATGTTTGTGTCTTAATGAATTGTTATGCTAATCAGATTTGAAATAACTTATGCTTATTCCAAAATCTGAAAAAAGGGACTCAACCAGGAATGTGTCATTAATACTGGAGGAAGATCTCTTAACAATGCAGTTTACGCAGATGATACAAACTTGTTTTCTATGTGGGAGGAGGACTAGGTAGATATACCGATGCAAAGCAAAGATTACAGCCTTCAATGTGGATTACACCTCAGCCTAAATTGCAACTGGGACAATTAACAAAACAAACAATAAACGAAACACTGAAACTCACAAGGATTTCATTTTACTTGGATCCACAATCTAAACTCATGGAAGTAGCAGGCGAGGAATCAAATGATATAATCCATGTGGGAAAATTGCTTCAAAACCCCTCTTAAAGAATTACAAACAAAGATGACACTTAGAAAATTAAGATACAAGTGACGTAGGGAAGAAAGAACCCTTGTAATCTAGGATAGAAATTATGCTGCCGACTGCAATGATGCTAGTTGGAAACCACAGCTACTCTGCAAGACAAAGATGAGACTGTCAGGTTTATAATTTTGATTTGCCACCGTCATCTTGCAATATTCTATTAATTAGTTTATTCTCATGCCTGCATTGTGGATAAAGGGAAATCACAGGAGGCTTGTTTCTTTTTAGAGCTCATAAAGGTATCTGTGCCTTCCATTCTCATTCATAGCAAAGAAGAATCTCACAATTTAGGTTTTGATGCTATTTTCTATTTTTATGCTTGGATTGATTGATGATCTTTCAATTGCTGATGTTGCTGTGTTTCTTCCAGGTGAATGTAGCTGACATCACACTTAGATCGTTGCTTGTTTGTAAACAAATCTTTAAGATCCCAGATGCTATTTTATCTGACAGCATGGCACGGTCTAGTTTCTTTACCACATTTTGCTTCAGCACCTATATCTTCTGTGTTGCTTTCCCACTGGCAAGTAATAAAGACGCCATGATGTAACAACTACTTTTTTAAAAATTGGAGCTAGGCTTCAGTGTGGGTCGCAAATCCATCATTAAATCTATGTCTTGTTTCTAAGCTTCCTTTGACTCACTTTAGGGACATCCTTGTTGATCATGTGAGTTCTAACAATCATGTTCTTGGAGCATAAAGATTTCCATTAGTATTCTCATTGATTAGCCCCAGGTACTCTTTCTCAAAACACTATTGGAAAAATGACATTGAGTCAGCTAAGTGTAAGCTAAGTACGTATGCAGTACCTGAATTACTCACTTGCTGCAACAGCTCCTGCTGTTTGTGGAACAAACACTGACATGGCTAGATGCTGTTTCCACAAATAGGCAAAGTTTACAATAATATTTATTGACAATGTCGATCACAGGTCTGCAGAATAATACATATCTTAATATGACAAATAGGACTTTGAGGTCCTAAATCAATGCTTGTCTGTCTACTGTTAGTTCAATATCCTTGATATAATTGTCTTCTTCAAACATCATCAATTTTCAATCTTACATCCTCATGCCACAGGTGTGTTTGAGATAGATTCTAGCTCACTTAGTTGAGATCCCTCTGGTATGGCTGCGGAGAATGTTGTGCACCTTGAAGATTCAGGATCCAATGCCCCAATGCTCTATGGCTAAAATGACCAGACAGCCCATTTTTTAACAATTTAACAATGTCTCACGGCATTTTAAAATTAAAATAAATATATTACAATATTATTTTTGCATTCTATGAAGATTTTTGTTGCTCCATATAGACTAAATTTGTAATCAAGAACCCCACCCCCACCTCCCACCCCATCAATGGCATCCCATTTAAAATCTTGTCACTTTACCCTATGGCACATGACCTGAGTCCCCTGTGTATGTCCAGAAAATCAGCCAATGTGACTTAGTAGATGCATATTATAGGAGATTCTCTCTCCTTGGGATCTTTAAAGATATTGTTAGTCATGCCCCACTCCTGTCCCTGGAGGTCTATTCTTTCCCCTTTTCTATTAACAGTCATGAACTCTTTTTCTTTCTTCATATATGCTGCTTTTGCTGTCATCTCACAAGTCATCTTGTTTTAGTAGTAAGTGTTTAATGAATCAAAACCTTCTTGAAATTTTCCCTAAAATAGCATGAAATGTACTGAAATAAGACTATTTTGGCTTTTCTAGACTTGTTTAAATTTTCTTCAGCTTCAACTTGAACCTATATTTGAGAAATTGATGATTTATTGCACATTCACGTTTGGCCTCATTTCTGGTTTTTGCTACTGCATTTCTCCTTTATTTCATTCTGCTGAAATAGTTAACTTGTTCCTATGTATTCTATATGGTAAGGCAACATGAATAGCCACCATTTATGTGGTTAAGTAAAAATACTTCAAATTATTCAACTGCATTTCTGTCATCAGGTTCATATTTCCCAACTCTCATTCTTTACTATTTGCTTCCAAGTTTCACATTATTATCACTAATAGTTAAAAATTCATCTTGACGTCTTATTGTATTAAATTCTGACAAAAGAAGCTAGTAGAATTCTTCATTTTTCCCTCATCACTAGCTTTAGTGTTTGGTACATTTATATTTGAATACCGTATGTATTAGCTTCCCTTTCTTGTAGGAATACAGATATATCTATGCTCATTTTTGACAAATATCTTAAATAATTAACCTTGATTATTTATGATAGTTTGAGAGGTTTTTAAATAAGATACTTTTGATCCTTATGAGAAAACTTTACTAGAAAAATACACAGAGATTACTAGATTTAAAATCAATGAAAGCAATTATCAACAGTATGGTTGCAATAAAAACTCAGTAAAAGTTAACCTTATCTCTTTCATGTAGCTTTCAATTTTTATGATAACATAAAATTTAGTGTTGGCTGGTTATTATTTTAGATAAAACTATTTGTAGTAAAAATAAAATCCACAAAAGTATTTGTGTTCACACATGTCGAGTTTCTATCCCTATCTTCTGAAATTTTTTTCTCTTTTAGTAAGCATAGCTTAAAAATTTATTTTAACCTTGGTTAAAGTTTTGTTCTTTCTTCTATCACATTAGTTATTTGGGAAGTGGGATAATTTTTATATTTTTATTAGTTAATGGATTTCTCTTTTCTATATACATGTACATATTGACCTTTGAATAGAGACTAGTTATCAAGTCCTATTCTTTTAAATTAATATGCATACTGCCATCCTTGCAGAATAACACTGAAGTTTAAATAATTATATGCTTATATCATTACCTCAAATTTAACAATATTATATTCTTTGATCTTGGTAATTCATGTGTGTGCAGGATTATGATATATTATTAAAAACCTGATTATTTTTTAATATAGTGTTTTAGATAAATATACTAACATTCACAAGTCAAGATAGCTCATATTTTCACTGGATGCATTTATAATACACATTTATACTAAGATTATATTTTAGTTCATCAAATATTGTCAGAATTCTTTCTTGTAGATTTAGTTTTAATTTTAATTATTGCCATAATTTAGTTTTGATTTATCTAGTATGTTTATTTGGAATTTTCTATTATTATAAATTCAACACTGTATATTTTTAAAAGGAAAGCATCAAAGTATAATATTAAGCATGATTTTGGTTATATTTATACCAAATTATTTGGAAAGTAAGATGGATCTGTAACAACAATTTTTTTTCAAAATAGATTTCTTTAAAGATACAGCTAGTGTTAATTGGTAGTTATGTTGCTTGAGATTTATAGAATCACTAAATAGACAGATTTTATTGTTTTGATTAAAAAATGAATTATATATTACTTAAGAATAAGTGTGTTCAGTGTGGCAACTTTTGCTTTTTAAAATTTTTCTAACAAATCTAGGAATTGTTTATTTTGCTTCCTTTGATCCTTAAAGAAATAGCTTTGGGGGAATATACAAATACCAGAGTGCTGAGACCGACCGACTGAGGGCGAGCAAGAGGGCACAGACTCAGGACACGGGAGACAGTCCATTACTCCGACGCCGGGGATGCTGGAAAAGACTACGTGGACACGGTCAGACGATGAGGCCCCATCGGATCCCCACGACTCACACCTTGCTGCTCGACGAGGGAAGATGGAAATCTGCCGCCTGCACTTCAAAGCCACGGGGGCATGATCAAGTTCTGCAGTGAGATCCGTCAAGTTTGGGCTCCAGATCAGACGCCACAGACCAGCAAGCAGATGCAGAGATCAGCGTGGCGAGGACTGCCCCCTGTCGAATCCCAACAGACGTCCACTGAAGTGCCGTGCAGCTGGACAAGCAGCAGAAGGACATCGCGGTGCTCTGGCCCGGGACCTGCGCCATGCCAAGAAGTCCGAGGCTCTGCCTTCTGTTACGACATCAGCGACATCTTCCTGCCATCGTGGAGCCCCTCGGGTATCACCAGAGGGTGCTCTGCGGTGACATGGACGTTCCACGAAGAGGCCTTCCACCCAGCGCCCGAGTCAGGGCCGCGTCCTTCCACAAGGACGGGGCTACATCCCAGGCACCCGCGACGTGCGGGGTATGGACGCTGGCCCTGGCAAGGATCATGCTGCTAACACCAGGCTCCGAGATGGCATTGAGGATGAGGCCAGGATGCCATTGACAGGCCTGTCATCTCCCAGGTGCTGGAGGTGTTCCGGCTGAGCACGGTGGTGCTCCCGCGTGTTTGGGGACAGGCTAGGCTATCTAGTGTCGAGCATGCGGGGTTTGCTGAGGCTGGGGGAGGGGCGGTTCCTCCATGGGAAGGGCCACACAGTGCTCGACCGAGGAGAAAGTAGTGGGCTGCAGCACAGAGATCCTCAGTGCGCTCCCACCCCACGACGACTCTGAATACTTCGGACCAGACCCCAAGCTTCTTATCAGCCCTTCCAACAAGACCAAGCTGAATCTGAATGAGTCCCTGCAGAAGATCAAGCAGACATGCTTTGAGAACCTGAGCATCATGCCCCACGTGCCTGTGTCCAGATGCAAGCGGTTCTCAAGGACGCCATACCGGAAGAAAGTGGCAATGAGGGAAGAGGATGCGGGGAAGAGCACCCCAGTCTGCTCCCCTGACAAGGGTGTCGCTTGTAAAGAAGAGTCCTCTGACTCTGAAGAAAATGAACAGGTGGCCGCAAAATGCTTCTCACTTCAAAAAAACCAGAGAATCAAAACCAAGGATGGCAAAGAGCAAGGGCCAGGAGAGAAGAAAGAAGGCATGGAAGAGGAGAAAGCCAAGGAGGAGGAACTTGAAGACAGAGGTCAAGGAGGAGATGAAGTGGGCCTGAGCAGACTTCTCCAGCCCTGGATTTTCTATTTCACTGTGCATTTGTGTGTGTGTATGTGTGTGTGTGTGTGTGTGTGTATACAGGAACCAGGACCCTGCCTCCGGCATCATGTGTAGGTGAACTCCCAGAACTGTCTTGTTTGCTCTAGATTTTCAATGCAAAAGGTAGTCTTAGGTAGTCACAAGACACTCCTGCTCTGAGGGGACCTCCTTTGGAAAGTCACCCATTACTGAACAATCCAGTGGTGGCTGCGTCTTTCAGGGACTCTTGTACTTTTTCTTCAAGGCGCCTTTAGATTTTGGATGGGTCTTTTCTCATTTACAGGACCCACCCCTGTCCGACTGTTGCAGCCTGGCCCTGTGAGCCAGCCCACTCTCACTGCCTGCCCTCCATGATCCCAGCTCTGCAGCTGGAGGGCAGAAGCCTAGGCTTCCCTTTTCAGATACTATTTTCATGTTTGTGAAAACCTTTTTAATAAAAAATGACACATTTCTCTAAAATAAATAAATATCAGTGTCTTATATACATACCTTACCTTCTTTTCTTTTTTTTCTAATGGACTTGTAAATAACAATTTTCAAGATAAAAAATGGAATTATTTTGTTTTTCTTACTTTTCCTACATTTGTATATTCATTCATGAAACAATCTGGTCTCAAGTAAAGTCAATTATACTTAAGCAATACTTCACTACTACCTCAAAATACATCACTAAGTTGCCACAGAAACTTGGAATTAATCCATTGGTGACATGTTACCAATGTCTCTTATAATTATGAAAATATTGCTCTAAATACTATGACATTTTGAAAGCATCGTCTATAACAGGAAATGGCAGCATACAAGTTATCCTATATATCAGAAATGGAAGTCCATGGGAATTCTTCCATTCTCTATTTCCTAATTTTATTTATTTGAGTAAGCTAGCTTTGTTTACTATTCAACCTATTTATGATATACCCATTCAGAAAATTCTAACAACAACCCAAAATCAGTGCTACTGAATTGATGTTCACTAAAGTGATCCTATAACATTGAGAAAAACTGCTCCACTGAGTTTCTAAGTTGTAAAGCTTTATCGAGAGCTGGCTGCCTCATCCTTCTCCTGAGGAACTCCTGGTGGTTCTGAACTGCTGAATTCTTTGCAGTCCAGCATTTAAACCATTACATCACAAATGCTCTGTTTGAATTAAACTCATCACATGCTTTAAAGTTATATAAATACATATAAATTAGCATTAGTAAATCCATATTATATTTATTTTTACACAGAGGAAACAAGGGTTAAGCAAACCCTACATTAGTCAGTCATTCTTTCACTTTCTACTATTATGATTCCTGTAGATTGTCCATCAAATATCTGACAGGTAGAAGGTAAGTAGCATAACATTTCATAATATTGGGAAAGAGGAAAAAGATATAGCAAAGTCATTTAGATTTTGATATCCTGAGAAAAACTGGAACTTTTTAAGCAAATCATATACAAAATCTATTTTTATATCTATTAAAAACTTTTGAGAAGATCTATGGTTAGTCATATAACTTGTAATAATTCAAACCCAAGACATTTTATGTCATAACTCAGTTGAAAAGATGATCTTACTTGACAGACAAGTCCAAGTTTAGACTACTAGCCCTGAAAATGTTTCATTTTCTTCCAAACATGTTGCAGCTTGGACGACAGATACAGCAAGTTATTTCATAATACATGATAAAAATATATGTAAAAGATATACTAGGCCAACACAAATAACAGCTGTATAAGTGAACCAATTGTAGATTTAACTTTGTAGAATATGTCCAATAGTTCAAGTCAAGAGGTCCAAGAATATATTTTGAACTTATCAGTATTACCTGTGATAACACTCATCTCAAAGACAACCAAAATCAGTGCTAGTGAATTTATGTCCACTAAAGTGACCCTAAAACCTTGAGAATAATGGATATCTTCTATTTTTCTAGTCCCTTAAAATTTAAAGCAATAATGACATCTTTATAAGTGATTCTCTACCATGAAACACAGCTGATAGTTAAATGAGAGGCATCTGAGAAAGGCATGGAGACCCCTGCCAGCAATAAGATGCTTCTACTGTCACTGGATCCACAAGACTTTCCACCCACTGACCTGTGATATTCCTGAATTTGGCATTATTGCATGGTTTTTAAAAAGTCTAAAGAGGAATTTATGCACTAGTATTGGACCTATGGGCTAATATTGGACATATGTACTTGATCTGGACTGAGTTGGAATTTTTCCAATGTACAATTACTCTTTACATAAAGCTCTTTCCTATACACATATGCATGTTTATTGAATTTGTTTCTCTAGTCCACCCAGACAAACACAATGACATATTATTGACAAGTCTCAGTGAATTTAGGTACATTTAAGTTCTGATCATAAATACCTGTTCTCTGGATAAAAACAAAAACAAAGGACACATCTGTAAAATTATTTATAAGATCTCATATAGTTTTGTGTTGTCTCAAAAAACACATTTGAAATATGCAAAGTATCTTCAATGAACCTGATAATCCTTTGCAGTGCCTTTGCTATACAACATGGTTTCTATGGATTTCAGAGACTGTTCCTCTGATCAGTCTCAAAGAGTAAAGTAAAGGATGCACTATGAATTGCAGTAGAACCTGACATTGCATTTGTGAGATCTACGAAGGAGATAAATCTCCAATTATATCCCTCTATCCATAATGGGAACAAATGGGTTACAAAATAGAAAGAAAGGGAGAGATGAATACAGGAGAGGCAAGGGATAAACATGACTTAAACTAGTAAAGCTTTCATGTTGGCTCTGATCTGGTTTTCAATGTATTGTTTTTGGTTTTGTTTTGTTTTTTCATATTGGGGTTTGTCTCTGGTGTGTTTTTGTCATTGGGAGTAGATCTCTTGAATCTGGGGTGTATAATTTTTGGAATATGCAATCCTGGGTTGATGAACGAATAGAGACGTCAAATAGAATAAGAGTGTGTGAAGGGTACAGTCTTGGTGGTGGTGAGGTGGTAGTTGATATCAAGGAGTCAAGAAGGAAGAGCTAGATTATGCTAGCAATTATGCAATACTGCTTGATGGGACTCAACTATGCAATGATCTGTATTAGTTCCCATTACAATGTGTTTGCCTTTGTTTTGGGGATAAAGATAAAAGCATAGAAAACTAAGACAGTTATGTCCTGTCACATACTATTTTTATGAAAACTTTACTTTACGACATTCAACAGCAAATATTTTTACAGTATCAATTTTCCAGGACTGTATTGTATTGAGGTACATGTATGTTTGAACTGTCAACCTTTATTTTGATGACTAGTTACAAACTCAGTGAGCTTGGTGGAGACACAGGCAGTTTATTCTGCTAAGATATAACTTCTTAGAATAATTAATGTTTTCTAAATTAAGTTTTAGACAATGAAAGACAAAAAGGAGCTATAGAAGTTGAAAAAATAGTATGAAATATTCACTGAGATTTATTTACAAAGGTGGACATGAACGTAAAAATATTAAAGGCAGATCTCATGCCTTAGAGACTCTTAATAAGAAAAATGAATAACTATAAGCCGATATATTGATAGGTATAAAATAGAAACACAGAAATAAAAAGAATTATAACACTTATTTCATAAGCTATTATGTTACTTAAAATAAATCACACAACATTGTATTCAGGCTGTGTGGCTCCTTATTTACTTGATGAATAGAAATTATTTTATGAAAAAAATAAAACTTACAGTAGTGTGAGGGTACACACACACACACACAAAGTAATGAAACAGCAAAAAGAGCACATAATGTCTTATGCAATACAAGTATATTTTTAAAATCACTGAGCTTGCTTCCACTGATAATTAGAAAAAATGCAAGTGTTAAATTGTTTCTTCTCTTGGATTGGCCAGGAAGTGCCTGGAAGTGCTTGCATATTTCTGTTAGTCTTCTGCTGTGGCAGGAATTTGGAAACCATTGCATTTATTAATTTGGCTGTGCATGGTGTTTTCTCTGCTTTTTTGCTAACTGGATAATTAAGCTAAATGAGTGTAATCATGGAAATGTTCTTGTAAATGTATAGCTATTATTTGTGATTGAATATAACTCCTGGATTCTTAATGTGTAATTTCATTTCATCATCCCAGCAATGACATGAAGAGCACTGATAAACTAATTGACACATTCTTGGTCATGTTGTTAATGAGGACAGACATCCATCTGGGTAAAGTTCAGGCTTGTGGTGAAGTAAGGGCATGGATGTACTACCTTCCTGGGTAAGCTTTGGTCCATGTGCAGCTCGGTCGATAGGACGAAAATAATGACTCAGTTCCAAGGCCATGGCTTTAATTTCATTAACATACTCTACAAAGAAAATTAGTAACTACCTCAAGTAACTATGACTATCAAAATTCAGAAGATAACTTTTAACAGAGGAAGTAATTATTAGCTTCAAGAGAGGAAGTAAATAAATAAATGTAAAATGAATTATTTTTTAAAACCCTTAGGTTGCAGTGTAGATACTCAACAAATCCATGTATTAGAAAATCTAGAGGAAAGTTTATTTTTATATATTTTACAAGTTAGTTTATACACTGACTTTACAATTAAGAGAATTTCAACACTCATTTAAACATGGAGATTCATGTCAAACTGAAAGGTAAATCATTTATTACAAAGTTGCCTTACACTAATTAATTTGGTCAGCGAGAATGCTTCAGGGGGATTGAATTATACTTATAAAAACAGATGCTCATTGACACTATTATTTTACTGACTACCTATGTCTCTCTGCTTCTATATTCTTTATCTTTTTGTTGCTAGTACTTGAACTAGAATATTCTTCAGGTAGGTGTTAAATTTTTTAACTTAAAATAAGAAGATAGCCTGAGAAATACATAACTTATTTTTAAAAGTTTTATTAATAAATAACTTTTGGGGGAACGGTAAACACCGATTCTCATTTGATTTATTCTAATTTTCATTACCATGAAATATTATCTTAAAAGTGATTTTAAAAATGTTTTAAAGATGAATGAGAATTAACAATGCTTTCTTTTTTTACTAATGTGTGTGTGCGGGAACGCGCATCTGATAGGTGTGTATGTGAGCAGTGGGGGAGGTAAGAAAAAAGGTGTTTTATCTTTATGTGAACTGGTAGCCATGGTATGTTAAACATTTCTATTTATTTTAATTTAGATGTCGTGGTTAAAAGTACATAAAGATTTACAAAAACAAGGTTTCCAGAAAATGGTCTGTGTTTTAGAAGATGTTATGTTGAGCTTATCTGAAAAACAAATCATAGAGCTTTACTTGTATTATAAAGAAAGTACAAGAAATCATTAGTGAGCAATTATATCTACTAGTGCAGGAAGTAAGCAATTACATTTGCATTAAGAAAAATCAATACCAACATGGAACAACTTTTCCAACAACAAATTTCAAATAAGCAGAAGTACCGTAAAGTCTTATTTTACTAATGAAATAGGATAACCAAAGATAATATCCCAAATTGAAACATATAGGATAATTCTTTTTTTGATTTTTTAGGATAATTCTTAACTGTTGAACTGCAATTTTAGGTATCTATTTAGATATTCAAATATACATTTTCCAATTTATTTTACTTGCCCCATATGAAAGATAGTAGAATTAGTTTTTGGACACTCATCATCATCATTTCTTGGAATCTATATAGGAACAAAGTTTAATTGTTCCTTAGAGTTCTGGAAATCATAAAAGTTTCTGGGCCAGACAGTCTCAGATTTATCCCATTAAAAGACTGGTGAACTCCAATCATTGACATTGAAATTCATAGTCTTATGCTTTATGCAACAGTTTAAATTAACTTAATGATAATGTTTTTACTGTTATTTTGTGGATGCAGAATAACTTTCACACACAGTATGAGCTGTACCAGCAGGAATTAATGGGTTTGCCTTATTTTTCTAGATTTTGTATTTAGCAAGAGGAAGACATCGCTTGTCAGTTTAGTCTTACATCACCTGTACATTTCACTGTGATGCTCTTTAATTAAAGTAACTTGAGTATTCTTTACTCCTTACTGTTCATTTTATTTCATTACTGTAAAAAAATATATAATTAGAGTATATAGCCACCACTTGTCTGTCAGTTGTCACAGTAGGCTGGCTTATGTATTGCTGTGACACTGAAAGCTATGCCACTGGCATATATAATACCAACAGGGTTAATCAAAGTGACCAGACTCCTGCATAGCTTCGGACTAAAAACAGATTACAAAAAAGGAATATATCTTCCACTTCTTAGTAATTAGCTACTGAAAGCCTTATGGGTAGCACTGAAATCCTGTCAGGTACTGAACCTCACAAACAAAAGCAGAACAGTGTGAGAGAGTGTAACCGAAGATGGTCAGAAGCCATACAAAATGTGATGGAAGAAGAATTGCTTTCTAAACGTAGAGTCTAATGTAATGGCATGGAGGTAGTAATATCTGAGGAAGTAAAGTCTTTCAGACCTTCATTTGGGCATAACTCAAAATGATAAAGAATGGCTTCCAATTTCAATGAATAATTTGAAGTTGGAATGTGGGAAGTATGAACCTAGGAACAGTAGAATTTGTTAAACATGAAGTGGAACACATAAGTACCATCACTCTCATTGCTAGTGGAATAGATATTGTCCCTTTCATATGAGAAAATCATAAGTTATATTGCCTGAAGTAGTGTATTCAAGATGAATATGTTGGCCTCCATTTTCAAAAGGAAAACTTGATCCTATGTCTGATTAGATAATATCAATCCATATAAAAGGAAATGCAATCAAACATGAACTCAAGGGACATGATAATTATTGGTAATTGGAATACAAACAGCTGAATTGAAGGG